>JAVSCE010012632.1:0-28776 GCA_032199065.1 Smutsia gigantea
AAATGTATAGTAGCCAATCCATGTTTGAAAATATAGTACATAATGGATAGAGTTTGATCTACCAAATATTATGGGATAGAACTATAAAAAGTAAAAGGTGTGGAATTGGATAAAGACTAAACAAATAATTCAATAGAACTAAAGAGTTTAGAAACATTATATAATTAGTATAGGATATAATTAGTATAATTAGTATAAGATTATGTATAATTTATATATAGTTAGCAATGATTATATGATGTATATGGGCTATATAATTACTATGTGATAAAAATAGTATTTCAAGCCATGGTGATCAAATGGACTATTCCACTGTTCAGTTGTTGGAAAAATTGGCTACTGATTTGGGGAAAAATAACATTAAAGCCATATCTCATGGAATTCACAAAAATTCTGGAGTAAAGTCCCCAAAATAAAAAGTAAAGATTATAAAAGCATTAAGTGAATATATATGATATATGATTTGGAGGTTAGGAAGTACTATTTTTAAAGAAGAAATAAAAAAGTAACAAAGAAAAGCATTAATAAAGTTGACTATATCACTATAAAATGAACAAAATACATGAACAGACATTTTCACTAAAAAGGATATACAAGTGGCAAATAAGCACATGAAAAAATGTCGACCACCCTTAGGCATTAAGGGAATGCAAGTTAAAACCACAATGAGATATCACTATGCAACTATCAAAATTCCTAAAATAAAAAAAAACAGGAACAACACAAAATGCAGTCAAGGATTCAGAGAAACTGGATTACTCACACATTTTCAGTGGAAATGTGAAATAGGACAACTCTGGCAGGATATGGCAATTTATTATAAAATTAAAAGTACACTTACTATATGGCCCAACAATTTGCAGTCTTGGTCATTTATCCTGAAGAAATGAAAACTTATTTTTATACCAAAACCTGTACACAAATGTTCATAGAGGTCTTTCACATGGCAGAAACTGCCATTGGCGTGTTACTTCTCCTTTACCAATATCTGAGGAAAGCCTGGTCTGGTTCCATAATTCCTTATGCCTTTACCTTGTTCTCTGAGAATTTGCAGGCCATCATCTCCAAGAAAAGCTTATCAAGAGAAGCCCTAAACAATTTATCTGTACTCCCCTGATGATAAACTTTGTATATTTCCTCTATCCTCAATTTAGCTCTAATTTGAATGGTAAATGTATATTAGGTACTGCACATTCATCTTTGTGCCTGCAAACATAGCCTTTTAAGCTTTGTCCTAGAGTGCAAATGAGAATTCATTCAAATAAATTTGGCAATTACAACTGGACTGGAGAGAACTATTTTTCAGTGTTGTCCTATGTCCCATCATCACTAGAGGCAATAGTTGTTAAAGTAATAATGGAGATATGGATGACTGAGTATAAAGGAAATGTCAATATCCTTTCAAGTTACTCAACCCTGAAAAGACATAGTACTGATAAGCTCTGAGATAATTTCTTCTTCAAAGTCAAACAGAAGAAATGCTGTTCCTCAACAATCTGAGGACTAATCTAGACTATGTGTGTTAATTTGGTGTTTAGAAATATTAATATGACTCTCTTAATTTCTTAATGAGAAGGCAAAAACATAGAAGCAGTAGAGTATAGAGGCAGAGAGCTTGAGCTCCAGAGAAAGCTGGATGGTAGTTTTTTTTTACCCAGAACTTTTTATTTATTATTATTTTTATTGAAGTATAATTGATATACAATCTTATATTAGTTTCAAGTATACAATACAGTAGTTCACTAGTTACCTACATTATTAAATCCTCATCCCAACTACTGCAGTTACTATCTTTCAACATAGAAAGATGTTACAGAATCATTGGCTATATTCTCCATGCTGTACTACCATCCCCGTGACCAACTTACATTATCGTTGAGAATTTTGTGGCCCTTTATCCCCCTCATCCTCCCCACCCACTCATCTTAACCCCTCTACCATGGTAACCACCAGTCACTTCTTAATGTCTATGAGTTTACTGTTACTGCATTCATTTTGTTTTTGTTTTTTGTTTTGTTTTTATATTCAACAAATAAGTGAAATTATATGGTATTTGCCCTTTTCTACCTGGCTTATTTCACTGAGCATGATACATTATAGGTCCATCCATTATGTCAAAAATGGCAGGATTTCTTTATTTTTCATAGATGAATAATACTGCATTGTATATTTGAATCACTTTATCCATTTATCTACTGATGCACATTTTGGTCACTTCTATATCTTGTCTACTGCAAATAATGAGGCAATAAACATAGGGGTGCATATATCTTTTTTATTGAAGTATCATGATGTATAATGTTATATTGGTATCAAGTATAAAACACAGTTGTTAGAAGTTACCCATATTATTAAATTTTCACCCCCACTAGTAGAGTTATGATCTGTCAATATAGAAAGATGTTACAGAATCATTGACTATATTCTCCATGCTGTATTACCAGTCCCATGACCAACTTACGATTCAGAATCTTTTTGCCTCTTTATCCCCATCACCTGCCCTACCCTATCCTAACACCTCCCCCATGGTAATCACTAGTAACTTTTCAGTGTCTGTGAGTCTACTGCTGTTTTGTTCATTCTGTTTTGTTTTGATTTTATATTCTACAAATAAGTGAAATCATATGGTATCTTTCTACTCCTGGCTTATTTCACTCACAATAATACCTTTAGGTCCCACCGTGTTGCTGCAAATGGCAGGATTTACTTTTTATTTATGGCTGAATAATATTTCATTGTTTATATGTACCATATCTTTATCCATTTATCTGTCAATGGACACTTAGGTCACTTCCATATCTTGGCTATTGTAAATAATGTGGCAATAAATATATGCGTGTATTTATCTTTTTAAATCAGAGATTTTGTTTCTTTGGGTTCCTAGAAGTAGAATTACTGAGTCATACTTATATTTTTAGTTTATTGAGGAATGTCCATACTGCTTTCCACAGTGGCTGCACCAATTTACATTCCCAAGAACAGTGTAGGAGGGTTCCTTTTTCTCCACATCCTTGCTAACACTTATTATTTTTTGTCTTTTGAATAGTGGTCATTCTAACTGGTCTGAGGTGATATCTCATTGTGTTTTAGATTTGCATTTCCTTGATAATTAGCAATGTGGAGCATCATGTCGTGTGCCTGTTGTCATCTGTATTTCATCTTTGGAAAAATGTGTGTTCAGGTCCTCTACTCATTTGTTAATTGGGTTATTTTATTTTTTTTTGGTGAGTTGTATGCGTTTTTTATATATTTTGGATGTTAATACCTTACTAGATAAATCACTTACAAATATATTCTCCCATACTGTAGGCTACCTTTTTTTTTTCTGTTGATAGTGTCCTTTGCTGTACAGAAGCATTTTAGTTTGATGTAGTCTCACTGTTTATTTTTGCTTTTGTTTCCCTTCCCTGGAGAGACATGTCCGAAGAAAAATTACTCATGCTTATGTTCATGAGATTTTTGCCTGTTTTCTTCTAAGAGTTTGATGGTTTCATGTCTTACATTTAGGTCTTTAATCAATTTAGAGTTTACTTTTGTATATGGTGTCAGAGATCTAATTTCATTCTTTTACATGTAGCTGCCCAGTTTGTACAACACAATTTATTAAAGAGACTGTCTTTTCCCTATTGTATATTCAAGGCTCCTTTGTCATATATTAATTGACCATATATGCATGGGTTTATATCTGCACTCTCTATTATGTTCCTTTGATCTATGGCTCTGTTCTGTTCTTACACCAGTATCATATTGTTTTGATTACTGCAGCTTTGTAGTATAGGTTGAAGTCAGGGAGCATAACACACAAAGCTTTGTTCTTTCTTAGGATTGCAATGCTTATTTGGGGTCTTTTGTGGTTCCATATGAATTTTAGGATTTTTTTGCTCTATTTCATGAAAAATTCTGTTGCATTTTAATAGGGATTGTATTTGAATCTATATATTGCTTTGGGCAGAATAACCATTTTGATGATATTAATTCTCCCTATCCATAAACATGGGATAGCATTTCCACTTAGTTGTGTCTTGTTCAATTTCTTTCATCAGTGTCTTACAGTTTTCAGAGTACAGGCCTTTCGTCTCTTTGGTTAGACTTACTCCTAGGTATTTTCTTCTTTTTTGATGCAATTGTAAATGGAAGTTTTCTTTATTTCTCTTTCTGCTAGTTTGTTGGTAGTATATAAGAATGCAACAGATTTTTGAATACTGATTTTGTGTCCTGTGACTACCGAATCTAGTTATTAATGCTAATGGCTTTTGGTGGCATCTTTAGGATTTTCTGTAAACAGTATCATGTCATCTGCAAATAGTAACAGTTTTACTTCTTCCTTACCAGTTTGCATGCCATTTACCTCTTTATCTTGTCTGATTGCCATGGCTAGGACCTCCACTACTATGCTGAATAAAAGTGGTAAGAGTGGGCATCCTTGTTCCTGATCTTATAGGAAAAGCTTTCAGCTTTTCACCATTGAGTATAATGATAAGTGTTGGTTTGTCTTATATGGCCTTTATTATGTTGAGGTATGTTCCCTCTCCACTTATTTTGTTGAGAATTTTTATCATGAATCGATGTTCAATTTTGTTAAATGCTTATCATCATCTATTGAGATGATCATATGATTTTATCCTTCTTTTTATTAATGTGGTGGATAGCATTGATTGATTTATGAATATTGTACCATCCTTGCATCCATGGAAGAAATCCCATTTGGTTGTGATGGATGGCCTTTTTGATGTGTTTTTGAATTCAGTTTGCTAATATATATTTGAGGATTTTTCCATCTGTGTTCATCAGGGTTATTGTTCTATAATTTTCTTTTTTGTAGTGTTTTTGCCTGGTTTTTGCATTAGAGTCATGCTGGCCTCATAGAATGAATTTGGAAGCATTCCCTCCTCTTCCATGTTTTGGAATACTTTAAGAAGGATGGGTATTAGCTCTTTTTAAATATTTGATAGAATTTAGCTCTAAATCCATTTGGTCTTGGACTTTGTTTATTGGGAGGTTTTCGATTACCAATTCACTTTTTTTACTGGTAGTTGGTCAGTTCAGATTTTCTGCTTCTCCCTGGGTCAGTCTTTGAAGGTTGTAATTTTGTAGGAGTTTATCCATTTCTCCTAGATTGTTCAATGGATTGGCATATAATTTTTTATAGAATTCTCTAATAATTCTTTATATTTCTGTAGTGTCAGTTGTAACTGTTCCCTTCTCATTTCTGACTTTATTTGTTTCCACTTTCTTTTTTTATAACTCTGGCTAAGGGTTTGCCTATTTTGTTTATCTTTTCAAAGAACCAGCTCTTGGTTTCACTGATTTTCTATTGTTTTATTCTTCTCTATTTATTTTTGCTCTGACCTTTGTTATGTTCCTCCTTATACTAACTTTGGGTTTCATTTGTTCCTCTTTTTTTCATTCTTTAGCTGTGAATTTAGACTGTTTACTTGGGATTGTTCTTATTTCTAGAGTTAGGCCTGTATTGCTATGTACTTCCCTTTTAGAACCATTTTTGTGGCATCCTACATATGTTAAATTGTTGTATTTCTGTTTTCATTTGTCTCCATGTGTGGTTTGATTTCCTCTTTTATTTGTTCATTGATCCATTGATTATTTAGAAGCATGTTGTTTAGCCTCCATGTGTTTGTTGGTTTTTTGTTTTCTTCTTGGAATTTCTTCCTAGTTTGATACCACTGTGGTCTGAAAAGATGCTTGATACTATGTAAATCATTTTGAATTTAGTGAGACTCTTTTTGTGTCCTAATATGTGATCTATTCTGGAGAACATTCCATGGGCACTGGAGAAGAATGTGTATCCTTCAACATTTGGATGGAATGCTCTGTATGTGTCTGTTAAGTCCATCTGATCTAGTGTGTTGTTCAGTGCCTCTGTGTCCTTGCTATTTTCTGTCTGGTTCATCTGTCCATTGATGTAAGTGGGGTGTTAAATTACCCTAATATGAAAGAGTTGTTGTCTATTCCTCCCTTTAGTTCTGTTAATATTTGTTTTTCATATTTAGGTGCTCCTATATCAGGTGCATAGATATTTATGATTGCTATATCATTTTTTGGACTGATTCCTTTATCATCATATTATGTCCTTTTTCTCTTGTTACTTAGTTTTGAAGTCTATTTTGTCTGATATAAGTACTGCTTTTCCTGCTTTTTCTCCCTTTTATTTTCATGAAATATCTTTGTCCATCCCTTCACTTTCAGTGTATGTATGTCTTTGGTCTGAAATGAGTCTCTTTTAGGCCGCATATAGATAGGTCTTGTTTCTTTATCCATTCTGCCACCCTATGTCTTTTGATTGATGCATTCGGTCTAGTTACATTTAAGGTAGTTTTGGATAGATATGTATTTAGTGCCATTTCATTGTTTTCTGGTTGTTTTTGCAGTTCCTCTCTGTTTATTTCTTCCTCTCTTTCTTCCTCTTTTATATTCTTCTCTTGTTTTTTCTGGGTTTCTTTACTGTTGATTCGATTTCTTTAAAAAAAATTTTTTAGGGGCTTGTGGTTATAACATTCATTGATAGTTTACTCAAATTATAACTGTCTCTATTTGGTCACTATATTTCAAACAGTGTAAAAGAACTTTTTATTATTCATCCTCCTCCACAATTTACGCATTAGATGTCATTATCTGCATTTTTATAGCCCTTGGCAGTTTTTATTCATAGTTGGTTTCACTGTTTTTTTTTTAACTTCTTACTGCTTAGTAAGTAATTATCTACTACTTTACTATGGAATTATTTTCACTGATGAAAAATATTTAGGCTTAAGAACATTTCCATCTTCAGAAGTCCCTTTAACATATCCTGTAATCCTTGTTTAGTGGTGACGAAGTGCCCCAACCTTCATTTATCTCCTTCAATTTTGAATAATAATCTTGTTGAATAGAGGAGTCTTGGTTTAAAGTCCTTCTGTTTCAGTACATTAAATACTTCATGCCACTCCCTTCTGGCCTGTAAATTTTCTGCAGAGAAGTCTGCTGATAGCCTTATGGGGTTGAAATTATAAGTAATTTTTTGTCTCTCTCTGGCTGCTTTCAGTACCACCTCCTTATCCTTAGTCTTTGTCATTTTAATTATTATATGTGTTGGTGTTCTTTTCCTGGGGTTCCAGTTTTTAGGGGCTCTCTGTGCTACCAGGACCTGGGTGTCTGTTTACTTCTCCAAATTGGGAAATTTTTCAGCAATATTTCTTCAAATAGAATTTCTACACTTTTGTCTCTCTCCTCTTTCTGGTATACCTATTATGCAAATATGTTTCATTTGGTGTTGCCACACACCTCTCTTAGCATCCTGTTGATTCTAGTGTTTCTTTTTTCTCTCTGATCATTTCTGTTTGTTTTACTGATCTCTAATTTCTGTCTCGTTGATGGTCTCCTTTACTTGCAGCAATCTATTATTCATTCCCTCCACTGTAATTTTTATTTTAGTTACTGTATTCTCCAGCTCTTAGTGGCTCTTTTCCAAATCTATCTCTTTGTTGATATCCACTGGAAGATCGTCAATACATTTGCTACCATTTTTAAGTCAGTGACTTTAGGGTAATGACTTCACTTCTCTTTGTCTCATCTTCCTTATCTGTAAAATAGATGTGAGAATTTAATAAGATTTTCTATGTAAAATGCTTAGATTAATGCTTGATATTTAGCAAGTGATTGATAATTATTATCATCATTATGCTATCTAGTATAGTATGAAGAAAAACTAGTGTACCTTTTATTTTTTTAAACATGTTAACATTCCTCTGTCACTGTCAAATTCATATCACTAAAAATAAGGCCCTTTTTATTAGAGTGATTCAAAGTACCTGACTATATTATCTTACATGGACTTTGTTGCAGATATGATTAAGAGTACCGGCCTTGAAATAATGAGATCATCCTGGATTATTTGAATGCGTCCAATCTAATCACATACATCCTTAAAATCAGAAGAATCTTTCTGGGCACTGTCAGAAGGGGATATGACTAAGGAAGAATGGTGAGAGAGATGCAGTATTGCTGGCTTTGAATATGGGAGAAATAGGCCCTGAGACAAGGAATGCAGGCAGCCTCTACAAACTGATGAAGTCAAGGAATTGGAAACTCCTTTAGAACTGCCATAAAGGGACAAAGTTCTTGATTTTAGCTTGATGAGACCCATGTCCACCTTCTGACCTACAGAAATTTGCAGTTGCAGATAGAATATTTGGGCAAATATTGCCCTTAATCTCTCTTAACTCTTGATCTTCCCATCTCTATCCAGGAAGACAGATCCAACATCTACCTCAAGATATTCTGACTATATCAAAAGAAAGCAGAATGGATTTATATTCTCAAAGAAGGAGGCAAGATAGTTTTCCATCTTCCTTCCCTTATTCAACTTTAGTCTATAATTCCCAATCCATTACTGGACCACAGCTTCCAACAATTGGCATTTTCATGCCTAATTCTTCCTTTGGAGAGAGTCTCCACCTGTATCTCAAAAGGTCTGCTTGACTAGAATTTCCCTCTTTGTTTCAATTTTAGAAAATATTCCCAGCAATATATTAGAAATTTGTTCCAACTTTGCTCTTCCTGTAGCAGGATTTTCAACTTAACTAGAAAGAAAGACACACAGGGAGCACAATAGTTATGAGATTTTTTTCCAAGTCATATTTCTAGGTACACAGGGTCAAAAGGCCTGTGCAACATCTTTCAAACACAGCTACTCCCTCTCTCTGCTAACTCAGTTGGAGGGATTTGGGAGTAAGAAAATTTTCTTATTCAATATCTACCTGGAAGCCAATACAAGTTTCTTCCCCACCAGCATGGATAGTTGCAAATTTAACTACTAGAAATATAGTTCTGAACTAAGTATATCTCAGGGACACTTTTGTTGATGGAAATCAACACCATTGTTATATTTAAGAAGGGTGGAGTTTATTCATATTCTTACTGAGGATCAGGGCCAGCAAAGTAACCTGGGAAGAGTTTTGATAAACTGTTCCAAAGCCCCTTCATTTGGAGACATCTTAAATACTTTTTCTACAGCAGGGCATATGTGCAGAAAAGAGTTTATGTTTATGAATACATCAAGTAATGTGTTATGGATACATCTAGTTAGTGTCCTAAAAGATCATACTATACACATTACAATGCTATCTATATGTGTGAGAGAAGGCAAAGATAAGGGTTTCATCAGGTGGATTACCTCATCTTCCTTTGGAGATAGAGGGGAATATGTGATATTTTCTTATTGATGCTGACCCAAAAAGTTATTACATTTGACTGATTACATTTCTAGGGGAGGTCAAAACTGCAAGTGGATTAGGTATTAAGCCCTAGTTTGGTGACTTGGCCTAGAAGAAGTGACACTATGTTGGGCCTGTGTCTTTGCTTTGAACAATTCCTTCCTTTGATAAGGTTCTCAGATTAACTGAAAGATGTGATCAAAATTTAAGACATCAGCACCACTCTGTGACCTCTCTGTAATTCCCACAGCTTTCATTGTTCCTTTTTTTTGTGGTGTACATAGGTCATGATATATTTGCCTTTACCTCTGTGATATTCACAGGTTTAACTTCAGGTCCACAATCCTTATGTCAGTCATTTTCTTCAATTCTCCACCGAAGTTCCAGTCTCAAGGAGATTAGTTGCTTGGAAGTTAGTGGCTGCTTATATGCTTTTAAAACATTTTGAGAGGATACAACATGCAAGGGAGTTTATTATGTTAACTATAAGCAGGATAACTCCCAATGTTTAGAAGGCACTTTGGAGCCATAGTTTCCAAGACACATATCAATCAAAATAAAATAAACTGAAGAAAGACTCTTCTGAAGGAGTCACCATTTTAATCCAAGTGGCTTGTTCTGTGATCTTATGCAACTGAGTTTCAGCTTCTCCAGAAGTGTTAATCCAAGTACAACAGGGGTTGTTAGCCACAGCACAGATAACTTTCTCAGCTAAAAGATAATCAAGGGATATCCTGTTATCAAGAATAACTCTGTTCAAGAAGTCTAAGGATCTTGGAGAGCTATTTCTTCAGCAGCAGATTCTTAAGCAACTTCAGTAATTGAAGAGAAGTTCCTGATCACAGTTTCATCCACATTTGTCCACAACAAGGGAAGCAGGGATCTGCTGAAGGGAATCATAAAAGCCTCTATAAAGGCCTTTCAAAATTGATGATGTAAATTTAGGGTAGTCTACCAATGAAATGTCTTATTTTTCTTGTGAAAAGTTAGGGACAGAGTTAGATTTTCTCCTAGCATGAAATAAAATGTTGTTCTAAATTCCAGAGGTTACCCATCCCCCTGTTAGCAATGGCCTGGGATATATAGATGAGATCATTAGCTTTTCAGGCCAATGCCAGAGCACAGGAAAGGAAAAGAAAGGGTTTCACATCTACAGTATGAAGTTGTTATCCATCATCTTGGGTGGAAGCAGTCTATACCAATGTCATATTCTCTTCCTCATCAATCTGATTTGGAGGTTTCCTGTATCTGTACAAAAGACCATATATTATGTGGAGCTTTCTTCAGTTTTTACAGCCACCTTCTAATTTTTCATCAGTGTCAGTAGTCAGGAGCACCTGGTAAGGTCCCTTCCAATGAGGATCAAGAGATATCTTCCTGTGGTGATGTTTCCAGACATCCAGTCACCTGGCTCTACTCTGTGACCAAAAGGATCCTTTTAACTTGGATCCAGGAAAGCTTCTTTAACATATTATTGATGGGCTTTAACATGACATTAAAGAGTTGAAGACTAACATGAAATAGGATCAGCAAAGGTTGTATTCCAGTAGGCACTTCTGTTGGTGACTATCCACTATGGAGTATGTTCTGTATGTTCTCAATAAATGGATAATGTGAACAGTCAGCAAAAACAAAGGCAACACCTTAGACCAGAGAAGTCCAGTAGTTTCTATAATTATGTTTAGAAATTTTAAGTTTGAGGCCAAGAAGTTTGCAAAGCTTTCATTAAGGCTTATATGATTTGCCCAGAGAAGTGGGTGCCTTGATTACAGAAGATTATAGACAGCTTACACCAAGTGGGAAACATGTTTTCTAACAGTTTCTTTAAACTATGAGGGTTTCAGCCTTGCAGCAGAGGAAGATTTTACCCTGTCCACAAGAAATACATACAATAACAAGTACCTATTGATAAGTGACAGTTGAATGAAGTCCACCTGCAGGTGTTCAAAAGCCCAGAGAGAGGTGATTGGAGGTCTCTGGGGAACGAAATAGTTTCTTAAATGCATTGATGTGGACAACGGGATGCAAAAACAAAAATGGGGTTTGCCAGGGAGCATGGAAGAACCAAGCTGCCATCTTGGTTTTCCCATAGCTCTGACTATTCATTGATTTATAACCATTGTTAGCCCATCTTAATTTCTTTGATTCAAGAACAAACTGTTGCCATGTTACTTCCAGGATGGCAAATTCTGGTAATGAGAAGTTTTTTTTCTGTAAAAGCAATTGGACTTCACCCATATGTATTATAAATTTTACAGATACTGTCATTACTACTTTTGCATGAAAATCAGCTAGGGAATTTCTCTAATACTCAGTTTCAGTTCTTTTAGTGTGAACCTCAATTTTAATGACAGCAATTTTAGAAGGTAAGAGAATAAATACAAATGGTGATGTTATACTATGCCCTACAAAATTTCTACATATTTATCAAGAAGGTTCTAAAATACTTGGTCAAATGGGATCATGGGTCACTGTGAAATAATACTTAGTCACCTACTTAACCAAAGTGACAGTCTTCACAGGCGAATACAGAATGTTACATAGTTGCTAGCAAAACTTAGCCCCTTTAATATCAAGACTATTTTCTTAGGTAATCAAAGACCTTATGATAAAGATATCATGAAGCACAATAAATTATTTTGATAAAAACACATATTTTGTATTCTAGGTACTTATTATAAGAGCAAAGAAAAACCCTTCACAATCTCTTATTAGTAAGAGCAGACCAACAGTCCAAAAACGTTTTTTAACAGAGGAAAAGCAAATTTTAACTTTGCTCCAGTTCATTTTAATCTTAGACAGCTTGATCACACATTAAATTTCATTTCTTGATTAGTTTAATAAACCTACAACTTTTTGTTAAATTCAGATTTCACCCTAAAATTTTCCTCTTTATATAACCAGCCTTTCATTGTTAGGACAAAATTACTTGCTTTCCTCTCCAACAAAAAATGCATTCCATTCCTCATACTTTCCTTTACCAAAAGCACATATCCTACTCTTGCATGCAGATGTTTCTTTCAATATTTCTATTGACTTTAATTACAATGATCATTCTCCACTTCAAGAAACCTTAATTTCTGGTAAAACTAAACAATAAGCAATTGTGAGCTGTCTGTCATACCAACATTCTTTAGATTTTTAAATGTATGAATACATTACATAATTTTTAGAAACATGTTTTTCTTCATAATACAATTTTTTAAAAAAAGCTCAGACAAGTTTACTAACAAACCCAAATATATCATTAGTTTCTCTGTAATAAGGAGATAAAAGTATGTAAACTTAGATTTGTTTGGCAATTAATGTTTCAGCATTTAATCTTATTGGAAATTATCTAGATATTCAAAGAATTCCCATCTTTAAATTTAACTTGGCAAAACATATAAAGTTTCAGGGTACCAAAAATATTTTAGAAGCCATTTTTAAGTAGCTTTTATCATTCCACGTTAATGTCAACAATTTTTGTAATAGAGATAACATGAGCTTGTTCATAGTAAACCTAGTTAGAATAAAAGCATACTTAATGTTGACAATCCTGAAGACATACCTATTTCATTAAACCAACAAAATTAAGCTTTTATTACTGAAAATTATCACAGATCACATGAACTTGAAAACATCTGGGTTAGTTACTATTAATTTTCTGAGATTTAGAAATTCAGAGAGATTTCTGTGAGAAGATGGAGGAGTATGACAACAATTCAGAAACCCTCTCCCATGCACACACCAAGAAAGCAACTACAGCAAATACAACTATCCCTGAAAATGACATGAAGACTGCAGAACAGACCATCTATGCTTGGTGAAGAGAAGACAACACTGAAAAGAGTAAAGTGGTAGAACTGCAAATGATTGGAAGCCAAGCACTTTCCCCATCCCAGCACACAAGCAAGAGACAGAGGAACAGAGTGGAGATGGCAAAGTACTCAAGAATCCAGCACACCTGGCCATGGAGATCTGCTCTGAGAACATGAGTCCACATTGTATTGGGCTTTGGTGATTAACAAGGCTGGACACCAGGAAGAGCTGGAGCACTCTGGAAGGTTGAGACTCCAGCTACTTGTGGATGATGAGCACACTCTATCAGTCTCACTGAGACACAGAACTGAGGTGGCAATTTTAAAGATTTACCAGCAGCATAAAGTGTGTCAGAAGTGCAGGGACCAGAGGGAGCTCCTTATAGAGAGGAAAGGGCAGGTGGACTATGCTTCTCCAGCCATCCCACAGCCCAACCAGTTGGGAATTCATGGAAGCCAGCTCCAAATGCTCCATCAACCTTACTAGTGACTCATCCCTGCATTGTTGCTTCCCTGTACATCTGCCCATCCCACTTAGCTCAGCAGTGGTTGAACTTCCTTGTCTAGCAGGCAGATGGAGGATACCTTCCTGGCATTGCTGACCCTCCTCAGACCAACTGATGGGGTGCCTGTGGGAGCCAATTATAAACTCCGCATAGTCCTCACTGGTAGATCAGCCCCATGGAAACACTTCCCTGTATACCCGCCCAACCCAAACTATCCAGTCCAGCAGATGACACTGTTCACCAGCAGGATTAGGGTAGCCCTACCCAGAATAAACCCCAGCAGAAACATCTCATGTCACACAAAGGGCACACAGAGGCCAGCTGTCAGCCTCTGGTGGCAGAAATCAGACACTGCCAGCAGACAGGCTGAAAATCAGCCATATCCACAGCCCACCAACAACCGTGACTGCACTACAAAGGAGAACCAGGGTGGTGAGCAGAGTCTTGAGCTTCTGGGCACCACAGGATGCCTACTTCATAAAAGCATTATTTCCTAGATCAGGGGGCAATGCTGATCTATCTAATACAAAGGAAGAAACACAGAAATCCAGACAAAATGAGAAGGTAGCAGGACATGTTCCAAACAAAATAACAAGATTAAAAACCAGCCACAGGGCTAAATAAAACAGAGATTAGCAATCTTCTTGAAAATATTTCAAAATAGCAGTCATAAAGATGCTCACTGACCTGGGGAAAGATTGATGATCTCAGGGATAACTTCAATAAAAAGATAGAAAATATGAAAAGGAGCCACTCAAATCTGAAGAATACAATAACCTAAATGAAAAATACAATGCAGGAAATCAAAACTAGTTTTCTGGAGTTAGAATAAAGAATCAGTGTAATGGAAGATAGAGAACAGTAAAGTAACCAAGCTGAGGAACAGAGAGAAAAAAATAATTTCTGAAAATGAGAATATGCTAAGAGAGCTGTGTGACAACTACAAATGAAACAATATTCACATAACAGGGGTCTCAGAATAAGAAGAGAGAGACAGAGGAGTAGAAAGTTGCCTTGAAGATGTAATACCTGGAAATCTCCCCAATCTGGGGAAGGAAATAGATACCCAGGTCCTAGAAGGACAGAAAGCCCCTAAAAAAAAGGAGCCCTAGGAAGATAACACCGAGACATATAGTAATTAAAATGGTAAAGATTAAAGACAAAGAGAGAATCTTACAAGCAGCAAGAGAGAAGCACACAATTACCTATCTGACTCCACAAGGAAACCACCATAAGGCTATGAACATATTTCTCAGAAGAAAATTTACCAACCAGAAGGGAGTAGACTGAAATATTTAATGTATTGAAGGGGAGTAACCTAAAACCAAGAATCCTCTACCCAGCAAGATTATCATTCAGAATTGAAAGAGAAATTAAGTTTCCCAGAAAAATGAAGGTTAATAAATTCACCACCACTAAACTGACCTTACAGGATATGTTAAAGGAAGCTCTGTGGATGGAAATGTTCTTAAGCCTAAATATTTTTTCATCAGTGAAAATAAACCTACAATAAGATTAGTAGACTGATTATTTATTAATCAGCTATGAGTTAAAAAACAAAAGTAGTAAAATCAGTTATACACAAAATTAGTCAAGGGATACACAAAGATGTACATTATTACATCTTAGACATAAAATGTGGAGGAAGAAAAGAAATAAAAATGTAGTACTTTTAGATTTTGTCCAAAAAACGTCTATGAACTTAATACAGACTGTTACATATATTGAAGAAACTAT
Organism: Smutsia gigantea; assembly: GCA_032199065.1. Taxonomy (NCBI): domain Eukaryota; kingdom Metazoa; phylum Chordata; class Mammalia; order Pholidota; family Manidae; genus Smutsia; species Smutsia gigantea. Next base: position 15,253 of record JAVSCE010012632.1, read on the forward strand.
CTATTGAACTTATTGCAACCACAAACCTAAAGACTATAATAGATACACAACAAAATTTTAAAAAAGGAATCCAAACATAACACTAAAGAAAACCACCAAATAATGAGAAGAGTATAGGAGAGGAAAAGATAACTACAAAAACAACTAGAAAACAGTTAATAAAATAGCAGTATGTATGTAACTATCAATAATTACCTTAAATGCAAATGGACTGAATGCACCAATCAAAAGAAATAGTGTGACAGACCAGACAAAGACATAAGACTGTTATATATGCTGCCTATAAGAGATTCATTTCAGACGTAAAGACATATAGACTGAAAGTGAAGGGTTGGACAAAGATATACTTCATGTAAATAAAAGGGAGGAAAAGGCAGAGTAGCAGTACTTATTTCAGACAAAATAGACTTCAAAACAAAGAACGTAACAAGAAACAAAGAAGGACATTACTTAACAATAAAGGGATCAGTCCAACAAGAGGATATAACAATCATAAATATGTACTCAACTTAGGAGCATGTGCATATATAAAAAAAATGCTGACAGAACTAAAGGGAGAAATATTTAGTAATTCAATCACATTAAGGAATTTTAACACCCCACTTACATCAATGGACAGATAAACTAGAAAGTGTATTGATAAGGAAACAGATGCATTGAACAACACATTATACCAGATGTATTTAATAGATAACTACAGAACATTCCCCTCAAAAGCAGCAGGATACACATTTTTCTCAAGTTCACACGGAGCACTCTCCAAAATACATTAAATATAGGGACAAAAAGAGAGCCTCAATAAGTTTAAAAAGATTTAAATAGTATCAAGCTTCTTTTCAGATTACAGTATGAAAATAGAAATCAATTACAGTACACAAAAAATAACCACAAATACATGGAGGCTAACAACATGCTCAAAATAATCAATGAATCAATGAACAAATCAAAGAATAAATCAAACAATATATGGAGAGAAACAAAAAACAGAAACACTACAGTTCAAAATGTGGAATGCAGTAAAAGTGGTTCTAAGAGGGATGTGCATTAACAATACAGGGCAACCTCAAGAAACTAGATTAATCCCAAATAAGTAATCTAAATTCACAATTAAAGAAGCTAGAAAAGTATAAGCTATTGCAACCCAAAGTTAGTAGAAGGAGGGACATAATAAAGATCAGAGCAGTAATAAATAAGATAGAAAATAAGAAAACAATAGAAAAATTAATGAAACAAAGAGCTTATTGTTTGAGAAGATAAACAAGAGACAAACCCTTAGCAAGAGTTATCAAAAATTTAGAAACCACTGACTTCCGGAAAGATGGCGGCATGAGCAGGGCGGCAGAAATCTCCTCCCAACACCATATTTACCTATGAAAATACAGCAAATACAACTATTCCTGAAACAGAGACAAGAATACACAGGAAAGCAGACAGCGTGCAGTTACACCCAAGAGGACTCAGCACCCCAAGAGGCAGGTAAGATGCAGAGCCGTGACCCAGCAGGAACGGAGCACTCATCCACCCCAGAGCAACGGTGGGAGGAGAGGATTCAGAGCCGGGAGGGAGTGGAAGTACACCCCGCGAAATAACTAGCCCCAGTGATCTGTGCGGGGAGCGCACGGTGCAGCAGAGATTGGAGAGACAGAGGGGGCAGGATCTGAGCAGGGAACGCACCAGGGTGCTTGCAGCCAGCTCCCGGGAAGGAAAGAAAAAAAAAAGAAAAGCGCACATTTTCTTCAGTGGTCTTAAAAGGCAGGAGCACAGCGGGGGAGCCGGATCGCCCCGGCACACTCAGCCCAGCAGTCTGGGAGTCCTGGGGAGTTTCGGACCCCTAAGCTGGCGACTGCGAAAGCGTGACCACACTTAGACTTCTCACTGAGATCAACAGCCGCCCATTCGTTCCCACCCCGGCCAGAGCTATAAAGGGCCCTGCGGAGCTGCACAGCCAAGGCTGTGGAATAGTGGAGCAACAGCGCCACCTACAGCAACCCCACAGAATCTACTCCCAGTGGGCATTTTGTTGTTGTTGTTGTTGTTTTGTTTTGTTTTTTCTTTTTTCTTTTCTTTGGTTTTTTTCTTTCTTTCTTTTTTTCTTTCTTTTTTTTCCCTCTTTTTAAAGTCTTAAAGAGCCCAGCTGACATACGTGGCAACTACCAGCAACCACTTCAATAGCCATGAAAAGACAGGTGAATATGGTCCAGACTAAAATCAACCAGACAACCCCAGAGAGGGAGCCTGAAGGGATGGACATGCACAGTCTTCGTGAAAAAGAATTCAGAACAAAAGTCATAACCATGCTGATGGACCAACAGAGAAATGTGCAAGAGCTGAGGGAGGAAGTGAGGGAAGTGAGGAAAGACAATGCAGAAATCAGACAAGTGATCAATGGGCTTAACAGCAGACTGGATGAGATGCAAGAGACTGTTAATGGAATAGAAATCAGAGAACAGGAATACAGAGAAGCTGAGGCAGAGAGAGATAAAAGGATTTCTAGGAATGAAAGAAAATTAAGAGAACTGTGTGACCAATCCAAACAAAACAATATTTGCATTATAGGAGTACCAGAGGAAGAAGAGAGAGAAAAAGGGATAGAAAGTGTCTTTGAACAAATAATTGCTGAAAACTTTCCCTCGCTGGGGAAGGAAATAGTCTCGCAGTCCACGGAAGACCACAGATCTCCCAACACAAGGGACCCAAGGAAGACAACACCAAGACAAATAATAAGAAAGATGGCAAAGATCAAAGATAAAGACAGAGAGTTAAAGGCAGCTAGGGAGAGAAAAAAGATCACCTACAAAGGAAAACCCATCAGACTATCATCAGATTTCTCAACAGAAACCTTACAGGCCAGAAGAGAATGGCATGATATATTTAACGTTAAGAAACAGAGGTGACTCAAGCAAGAATATTGTATCCAGCACGATTATCATTTAAATATGACTAAGGGATTAAACAATTTCCAGAAAAATGAAAGTTGAGAGAGTTTGCCTCTCATAAACCATCACTACACAGGACATATTAAATGGACTGCTCTGAGGGAAGCACCCCTAAGGCAAAAAGATGTCATCAGAGAAAATAAAATCATAGCAAAGAAAGCAGACCATACAAATACTAACTGTAGGCAAAGAATAAAATACCTAGTATATAAAGAATGGAGGAGAAAGAATAAGAAGGGAGAGAAATAAAGAAACAGACGGTGTTTACAATAACTTAACAAGAAAGTTAAGTTAGATTGTTAGATAGTAAAGAAGCAACCCTTGAACCTTTGGTAACCACGAATCTAAAGCCAGCAATGGCAATAAGTACATATCTATCAATAATCACCCTAAATGTAAATGGACTGAATGCACCAATCAAAAGACACAGAGTAACAGAATGGATAAAAAAGCAAGACCCATCTATATGCTGCTTACAACACACTCACCTCAAACCCAAAGATATGCACAGACTAAAAGTGAAGGGATGGAAAAAGATATTTCATGCAAACAACAAAGAGAAAAAAGGAGGTGTTGCAGTACTTGTATCAGACAAAATAGACTTCAAAACGAAGAAAGTACCAAGACATAAAGAAGGACATTACATAATGATAAAGGGGTCAGTCCAACAAGAAGATATAACCATTATAAATATATATGCACCCAACTCAGGAGCGCCAGCATATGTGAAACAAATACTAACAGAATTAAATGAGGAAATAGACAGCAATGCATTCATTTTAGGAGACTTCAACACACCACTCACTCCAAAGGACAGATCAACCAGACAAAAAAGAAGTAAAGACACAGCGGCTCTGAAAAACACACTATAACAGACGGACCTAACAGACATCTACAGAACTCTGCACCCAAAGGCAACAGGATACACATAATTCTCAAGTGCACATGGAACATTTTCCAGAATAGACCACATACTAGGCCAAAAAAAAAAAACACCTCAGTAAAGTCAAAAATATTGAAATCCTACCAACCAACTACTCAGATAACAAAGATATAAAACTAGAAATAAATTTTAGAAAGAAATCAAAAAAGCTCACAAATACATGGAGACTTAACAACATTCTCCTAATTAATCAATGGGTTAATGACCAAATCAAAACAGAAATCAAAGAATAAATGAAGAATAATGACAACAACAACACAAAGCCACAACTTCTGTGGGACACAGCAAAGGCAGTTCTAAGAAGAAAGTATATTGCAATCCAGGCCTATTTAAGGAAGGAAGAACATTCCAAAATGAATAGTCTAAAGACACAATTAATGAAATTGGAAAAAGAAGAACAAATGAGGCCCAAAATCACCAGAAGGAGGGACATAATAAAGATCAGAGAAGAAATAAATAAAATTGAGAAGAATAAAACAATAGAAAAAATCAATGAAACCAAGAGCTCTTTCTTTGAAAAAATAAACAAAATACATTAACCCCTAGCCAGACTCATTAACAGAAAAAGAGAATCTACACACATAAACAGAATCAGAAATGAGAAAGGAAAAATAATGTCGGACCCCACAGAAATACAAAGAATTATAAGAGAATATTATGAGAATCTATATGCTTCCAAGCTGGAAAACCTAGTAGAAATGGACAACTTCTTAGAAAAATACAACCTCCCAAGACTGACCAAGCAAGAAACAGAAAAACTAAACAGACCAATCACCAGCAACGAAATTTAAGCGGTAATCAAAAAACTACCCAAGAACAAAACCCCCGGACATGATAAATTCACCTCTGAATTCTACCAGACATATAGAGAAGAAATAATACCCATTCTCCTGAAAGTTTTTCAAAAACTAGAAGAGGAGGGAATACTTCCAAACTCATTCTATGAAGCCAGCATCACTCTAATACCAAAACCTGGCAAAGACCTCACCAAAAAAGAAAATTATAGACCAATATCCCTGATGAACGTAGATGCAAAAATCCTCAACAAAATATTAGCAAACCGAATTCAAAAATACATCAAGAGGATCACACACCATGATCAAGTGTGATTCATCCCAGGGATGCAAGGATGGTACAACATTCGAAAATCCATCAACATCATCCACCACATCAACCAGAAGAAGAACAAAAACCACATGATCATCTCCATAGATGCTGAAAAACATTTGACAAAATTCAGCATCCATTCTTGATTAAAACTCTCAACGAAGTGGGTATAGATGGCAAGTACCTCAACATCATAAAGGCTATATATGACAAACTCACAGGTAACATCATACTTAATGGCGAAAAGCTGAAAGCTTATCATCTAAGATCGGGAACAAGATAGGGATGCCCAGTCTCTCCACTGTTATTCAACATAGTACTGGAGGTCCTAGCCATGGCAATCAGACAAAACAAAGACATACAAGGCATCCAGATTGGTAAAGAAGAAGTCAAATTGTCACTATTTGTGGATGACATGATATTGTACATAAAAAAAACCCTAAAGACTCCACTCCAAAACTACTAGAACTAAAATCTGAATTCAGCAAAGTTGCAGGATACAAAATTAACACACAGAAATCTGTTGCTTTCCTATACACTAATGATGAACTAACAGAAAAAGAAATCAGAAAAACAATTCCATTCACAATTTCATCAAAAAGAATAAAATAACTAGGAATAAACCTAATGACTGAAGTTAAAGACCTGCACTCTGAAAACTACAAGACACTCCTAAGAGAAATTAAAGAGGACACTAACAAATGGAAATGCATCCCATGCTCTTGGCTAGGAAGAATAAATATTGTCAAAATGGCTGGCTATACTACCTAAAGCAATCTACAGATTCAATGCAATCCCTATCAAACTCCCAACAGCTTTCTTCAATGAACTCGAACAAATAATTCTAAAATTCATATGGAGCCACAAAAGACCCCGAATAGCCAAAGCAATCATGAGAAGGGGGAATAAAACGGGGAATTACGCTCCCTGATTTCAAGCTCTACTACAAAGCCACAGTAATCAAGACAATTTGGTACTGGCACAAAAACAGACCCATAGACCAGTGAAACAGAATAGAAAATCCAAACATTAACCCAAACATATACAGTCAACTAATATTTGATAAAGGAACCTTGTATATACAATGAGGAGATGACAGCCTCTTCAGCAGCTTATGTTGGAAAAACTGGACACCTACATGTAAGAGAATGAAACTGGACTACTGTCTAGCCCCATGCACAAAGGTAAACTCAAGGTGGATCAAAGACCTGAATGTAAGTCATGAAACCATAAAACTCTTAGAAAAAAACATAGGCAAAAATCTCTTGGACATAAACATGAGCGACTTCTTCACGAACATATCTCCCCGGGCAAGGGAAACAAAAGCAAAAATGAACAAGTGGGACTTTATCAAGCTGAAAAGCTTCTGTACAGCAAAGGACACCATCAGCAGAACAAAAAGACATCCTATAGTATGGGAGAATATATTCATAAATGACGTATCTGATAAAGGGTTGACATCCAAAATATATAAAGAACTCATGCACCTTAACAAACAAAAAGCAAATAATCCAATTAAGAAATGGGCAGAGGACATGAATAGATACTTCTCTAAAGAAGAAATTCAGATGGCCAACAGGCACATGAAAAGATGCTCCACATCGCTAATCATCAGTGAAATGCAGATTAAAACCACAATGAGATATCACCTCACACCAGTGAGGATGGCCAACATCCAAAACACAAACAACAACAAATGTTGGTGAGGATGTGGAAAAAAGGGAACCCTCCTACACTGCTGGTGGGACTGCAAATTAGTTCAACCATTGTGGAAAGCAGTATGGAGGTTCCTCAAAAAACTCAAAATAGAAATACCATTTGACCCAGGAATTCCACTCCTAGGAATTTACCCTAAGAATACAGCAGCCCAGTTTGAAAAAGACATATGCACCCCTATGTTTATCACAGCATTATTTACAATAGCCAAGAAATGGAAACAACCTAAGTGTCCATCAGTAGATGAATGGATAAAGAAGATGTGGTACATATACACAGTGGAATATTATTCAGCCATAAGAAGAAAACGAATCATACCATTTGCAACAACATGGATGGAGTGGAGGGTATTATGCTCAGTGAAATAAGCCAAGTGGAAAAAGACAAGTATCAAATGATTTCACTCATATGTGGAGTATAAGAACAAAGAAAAAATACTGAAGGAACAAAACAGCAGCTTACTCACAGAACTCAAGAACGGACTAATAGTTACCAAAGGGAAAGGGACTGGGGAAGATGGGTGGGAAGGGAGGGATAAGAGGGAAAATGGGGCATTATGATTAGCAGACATAATGTTGGGGGGGCACAGGGAGGACTGTACAACTCAGAGAAGACAAGTAGTGATTCCATAGCATCTCACTGTGCTGATGGACAGTGACTGTAATGGGGTTGGTGGGAGGGACCTGATGAAAGGTTAGTTTAATAACCATAATACTGCACATGTAATTGTAGATTAATGATACCAAAATAAATTATATAAAAAATTTTAGAAAGAAGACACAAATAAACAAAATCAGATTTGAAAAAGAAGTTACAACTACAGCACTGAAATACAAGTAATTATTGGAGAATTATATGAAAAAATATATGCCAATACTTTGGACAACCTAGAAGAAATGGACAAATTCCTAGAAACACAAAACCTTTCGAGACTGACCCAAGAAGAAACAGAAAATCTGAAAGAACGATTACCTGTAACAAATTTTAACTGGTAATCAAATAATTCCCAACAAGCAAAACAAGATGGCTTCAGAGCTGTATTTTACAAAATATTTAAAGAGCTAATACCCATCATTGTTAAAGTATTCCAAAATATAGAAGAGGAGGGAATGCTTCCAAATTCATTCTATGAGGCCAGCATGACTCTAATGCAAAACCAGGCAAAAACACTACAAAAAAGAAAATTATAGAACAATAACCCTGATGAACACAGATGGAAAAATCCTCAAATATATATTAGCAAACTGAATTCAAAGCACATCAGAAAGACCATCCATCACAACCAAGTGGGATTCCTTCCAGGAATGCAAGGATGGTACAATATTCATAAATCAATCAATGCTATCCACCACATTAATAAAAAGGCTAAAACCATATGATCATCTCAGTAGATGATGAAAAAGCATTTGACAAAATTGAACATCGATTCATGATAAAAATTCTCAACAAAATGGGTATAGAGGGGACATACCTTAACATAATAAAGGCCATATAAGCCAAACCTACATTTATCATTATATTCAGTGGTGAAAAGCTGAAAGCTTTTCCTGTAAGATCAGGAACAAGGATGCCCACTCTTACCACTTTTATTCAACATAGTACTGGAGGTCCTAGCCATGGCAATCAGACAAGATAAAGAGGTAAATGGCATGCAGACTGGTAAGGAAGAAGTAAAGCTCTCACTATTTGCAGATGACATGATACTATTTATAGAAAATCCTAAAGATGCCACCAAAAGTCATTAGCATTAATAACTAGATTCGGTAGTCACAGGACATAAAATCGGTATACAAAAATCTGTTGCATTCTGATATACTACCAACGAACCAGCAGAAAGAGAAATCAAGAAAACTGTTCCATTTACAAATGCATCAAAAAAGAAGTAAATACCTAGGAATAAGTCTAACCAAAGAAGTGAAAGACCTGTACTCTGAAAACTGTAAGACACTGATGAAATAAATTTAACAAGAGACAAATAATTGGAAATGCTCTTCCATGTTTATGGATAGGAAGAATTAATAAGGTCAAAGCAATTTATAGATTCAGTGAAATCTGTATAACACATCAAGGGTATTTTTCAATGAACTAGAGAAAATAATCCTAAAATTTATATGGAACCATAAATGACCTCCAATGTCCAAGGAAATCTTGAGAAAGTAGAACAATAGTGGTGGTGTTTCTCTCCCCATCTTCAAGCTATACTACAAAGCTATAGTAATCAAAACAGTATGGTCCTGGTACAAGAACAGACCAATAGATCAATGGAACAGAATAGAGAGCTCAGATATAAACCCATGCACATATGGTCAATTAATATATGATAAATGATCCATCAACATATAATGTGAAAATGACAGTCTCAAATAAATTATATTAGGAAAACTGCACAGCTACATGCATGAGAATTAAACCGGGTTGTGATCTAACTTCATACACAAAATAATCTCAAAATGGATTGACCTAACTGTAAGACATGAAGCCATAAAACTCTTAGAAGAAAACATAGGCAAAAATTTCTTGAACATAAGTATGAGTAATGTTTCTCTGGACACATCTCCCGAGGCAATGGAAAAAAACCCCAAAATGTACAAGTGGGACTACGTCAAACTAAAAATATTCTGTGTAGTAAACAAAACCAAAAGGTAACCTACAGTATGGGAGATTATATTCATAAATTATGTATTTGATAAGGGGTTAACATAAAAATATATGATAACTGATACTACTCAACAACAAGAAAACAAGTAACCCAATTAAAAAATGTGCAGAGGTCCTGAATAGACATTTTTGCCAAAAAAGAAATACAGATGGCCAATAGTCACATGACAAGATGCTCCATATCACTAATCTTCAAGGAAATGATATCTAACAATGATATATCATCTCACACCTGTCAGAATGTCCATTATCCAAAAGACAAGACATAAAGGGTGTTGGCAAGGTGTGGAGAAAAGGATACCCTCCTACACTGTTGGTGGAAATTTAAATTGGTGCAGCCACTATGGAAAGCAGTGTGGAGGTTCCTCAAAAAACTAAAAATAGAGATCCTATACAACCCAGTAATTCCACTCCTAGGAATTTATCTGATGAAAATGAAATATCTGATTCAAAAAGATATATTCACCCCTATGTTTATTGCCACATTATTTACAATAGCCAAGATATGGAAGAAACCAAAGTACCCATCAGTAGATGAATGATAAAGAAGTGGCATATATACATAGTGATATGCTATTCAGCCATAAAAAGAGGGAAATCCCATTTTCAACAACATGAATGGGCCTAGGAGGTATTATGCTATGTGAAATTATCCAGATTGAGAGACAAATTCCATATGATTTCACTTGCATGTGGAATATAAAAATAAAACACAACAGGTCAAAACAAAACAAAATGAACAAAATAGCAGTAGACTCATAGACACTGTAGAGTAACTGGTGTTAACATGGGGTAGGGGTTGTGGTGGGCTGGTGAAATAGGTAAAGGGGATAAGGAGCCACAAAATCTCAAAGTATAAATTATTTATGGAAATGAATATACAGCATAGAGAATATAGACAATAGTTCTGTAACATCTTTCTATATTGACAGATATTGACTACACTAGTTGGGGTGAGGATTTAATAATGTATATAACTGTTGAATCACTATGTTGTATACTTGAAGCCAGTATAATATTGTATATGAACTATACTTCAGTAAAAATAAATAAAAAATACTTGATTAAGCACTTATTTTTAAACCAATTAAATAGAGCTTTCTATAAATTAATTTTAGCTATACCATCAGTTGTAGAAAAAGCCCACACATCTACAACACTTGGACATAAGGACAGGTGCAAATAAAGACTTTATAATTACTGTTTAATAATCTTTTAGTTACGAGATAACTATGACAATGCAAAATTTACTAATAAAGGCACAACTGAATTCAAGCTCTTTTTTGGCAGATGAAATAAGATTATCTGATCAGATGGCTAAAGCTTTTTCTGCTAATTGTGGAGAACGCACAAGATTTGTATTTTCCTGGGCAAGCAACTTTATGGAAGCTGTGAGCTAGATTTTGGGCAAGGGTGCTTCTATAGCCTTTTGTATTTTAAAACGTCCTCTATTTCTTTCTTTCCAGTCTTAGGACTTGAAGATGATCTAGATAAGAGTTATAGGTGGACTTTGAACTGTTTCTAGAGTTGTATTTCAGCTTTTGAAAATATTTGTAAGATAAGGGCAGTTGCTCTCAATTCCTCAAATAATGATATCTTAGATTGGTCCACCTATCCAATTACATTACCCTTAATTTTCTTCTTGCCCTTTGGGTACATTGTTTTAATTTTACCTTAAGGAAGAAAAACATAAAAAAGTCCTGTTAGGTTCTAAATATCAACTTTCAGTCTGACCAAATTTTTACTACAGTGCTATTAAAAATTATTTTAAATATTATGTGTTTAGCCAAGACAAACATTAAATATTTCTGGCAGATGTGAATGACAAACCTTGGGTGTAAGAAGGTTTTTCTAAAAGGGTGCTAAGGATACTACCTTCCCAAGATCCAGAGCCACCCCCAAAGATAGCTAGGAGAAATAAATAACTAACAACCTGTATGTCCCAGGCAGGAGGAAAGCCAAGCCCAGTTTTTAGGATATAGAATACGAAAGGCAAGACAAGCAAGAAAACAATAGCTATGACTGGGAAAGAAATGGTCAATAACCAAAGGTTCTGGATTTGGAAAGGACAAAATGTAAAATTTTATTTCCCTCTTTCAACTGGACATCATGGACTGAGATTCAAGAAAGCTGCTTCTGGTGAGAATTTTCACCCTTTGCTGGCTTCTGCCAGTTTTTCCAGGATCCTCTCTACAGGTTTCAGTATCTATCAGACTTTCCCCTTTGCTCTTTAAGGGAATAATGTAGTCATTGGAGATATTTCAGTTTTATAGCGTTTTGTTTTAGGTACCTCATATCTTTAATTTCTTATTAGCTTTTTGCAATGAAACTTTTAATAAAGCAAATATGGAATTTTGAATATTTTGTTTTTAAGTTCACTTCTTAAATGATTCCATCAGGCTGGAAGTGCCTTATAATAGTCATAGTTATTAGGCTGTAATTTCCATGAGAGCTAGCAGCAGTTTGGAAAGACCCTAGCTGCTAATCATAGGGTCTCCCAAACTGATGGTTATTAAGCCAAAATCTCAAGGACACAAGCTTAGTGAGATTAGCCATTTTTTGCTAGATATTCATAGCATCAAGAATCATAGTTTTTAGTGCAGAAAGAGGCATGCTTGATTTCTTAAAATTTAAAGGTTATTTCAACTTTGACTTTGTAAATATCAGTCAAGATATGCATCCTATTTAGGTTGTTTAATCTTGTAGCCAACTTTCTCTAATTGCATACACAATTAGCTCAGGCAGATTGAAAGTGCTGCATCTTGGCCATTTCAGAGTAACATCTCCTTTAGTAAAATTTTCCCGTTTAGGGGGCCACTTGCAAGGAAAACTAGCTGGAGGCTGGTTGTTCAGTACCATGAGATATTTTGTTTTAGAAGTTTGGTTTCTTATTTGGTTCAGTGAAACAAAACTACGGTTTAGGTGTTCTGAGTCAGAATGCATAGTGATTTTGCCAAATGTCACCTCCTGAAGGCTGAAAAACACTCTCTTATGCGTCTCAGTTTCTCCACTGGCAGTTTAAAAATACCATGAGACTCAGAGTACTGTATGACCAGGCATCATGTGTGTCCCCAAGATAAGCCATAGTTATTTTACTGTGACTGAAAATTCCCTATTGGACTGCTGCATATCATGTAGATTAGACCTCTGATACCTCCACCGAGAATGGCAGACGGAGCTAGTGTTCCTTATCTTTGGCATCAGTGAACACTGACACTCATTCCTGTTGTTTCACTGAACCTTTTTAATAGACCAATTGAGATGGGAAAGCACTAAGTTTTTCTTCCACTAGGTTTTTTTTTCTTTTTATTCTTCCCAGTATCTTGCAACAAAGGCTTTTCTTATTCTTCCCAGGGTCTCACAATTGAGGCTTTCCTCCCAGTCTTTCAACTGAGACTCTGGCTTTTCCTTCCCAGTCACTTAATTACAGAGGAAACACTTAGCTCTTAGAGTACAACCAATGAAAAAACTCAAGAGATATCAATGAAAAAGTGGGAGATATGAGACCCAGGAAAGACTCACCCTGCTTTAGATGGAACTCCAGGGAGCTAGATGGGTTCAATAGATGTCTGCCTGGTATTAAGGTACCTGGGTCCCCATGTTGTTCCCAGCAGTCTCAGACAGTCTATTCTGGTTCCCATAAGGGGTGCCAAGAATTGTCAACTGAAATCAACATGACTTTTATATTTAAGAAAGATAGAGTTTATTTTATTCATAGTCTTACTGAGGATCATGGTTAGCAAAATAACCTGGGAGGAGTTTTGGTAAACTGCTCCAAAGCCATTTCATTTGGAGATACCTTAAATACTTTTTCTAAAGCAGGGCATACATGCAGAAAAGAGTTTATGTTTATCAATACATCAAGTAGTGTATTATGGATACATCTAGTTAGTGCCCTAAAAGATCATGCTATACACATTCCAATGCTATCTATGTGTGTGAGAGGAGGCAAGAATAAGTGTCTCATTAAGTGGATTACCTCATCTTATTTTGGGGATATAGAGAGTATATGTGGCATTATCTTATTAATACTGGACAAAAAAAAATTCCTGACTGACTACACTTCTGAGGGAGGTTGAAACTGCAAGTAGGTTTCATATTAAGCCCTGGTTTGGTGACTTAGCCTAGAAGTGACACCATGTTGGGCCTGTGTCTTTCCTTTTA
>JAVSCE010012633.1:0-18180 GCA_032199065.1 Smutsia gigantea
GGAATGGGGATATGTGAGGTGGGCTGGAAGACCAGAGCTTATGGTCAAGTTCTGAAGAACGGGAGGTGCATGGGATGGGAACTTGGGACTGAAGGAGTCCCCGTTGTACCCACACCCAAGACAAACCCCATGCAAACACTCACCGGCCAGGCCCATTATAATTTCCGCCAATCCCAATGAACTCCGATCCAATGATTGCCCTGATGTGGTCAAAGTGATCTGGCAGGGGAAGGGTTAGTGGTGGGCAGCACAAGATGGGGGTAGACCCTGGGGTCAGCCCTGGTCTGGGGAAGCTCAGCCCCAGCCAATTCCCCTGTCCACAGCACTTCAGGCCATGGCAGCTGACTCCACAGAGCTCCTGGCTGGTCTTGGGTTCTTAAGTGGCTATAGGCTGGACACTAGACCTGCAATAGACCTCAGAGCCACCCCTTTGGACCTTTTTCTGCCCATGTTCACTCTGCCTCTGGGCTCCTTGAGAACCTGGTCAGGGATTGGCCTGTCCTGTCCAGAGATATGGAAGCAAAAGTGAGACTCAGGCAGAAACAACTGCCTCCCCAAACCCATCAGCATGACTATAGCCCGAGATCTGGGGGGCAGTGCAGAGCTGTGTCTGCTCCCTGGAGTTCTGGGAGCTCTGCCCATTGCCCAACCGGTGTGCAAGACGGCTGGGGCTGTCCTGAGGGCCCCAGCAACCACAGGCTTGAGCTGGAACTGCACAGGGAGTCAAAGTGGGGCTCACCTGCCACAGTGGACACATTAGCAAACAGGTTGCACGGCAGCACCCCCATGGACAGTGTCACCATCACAATGCCGCCATTCTTCTTCTACAGCCAGAAACAAATGGACACTCAACTTGGCCCTTCTGGCCTGATGGACTCCCTTCTGTGCCCTGTGGGCCCTGGTAGGACAATGTTCAGTCCTGGCTTAGGGGGTTGGAAGAGGCTTCACCTCTCTGGGTTTGTGGGTCCCTGTGTAGAACTGATTTGGCTTTGAGTTGCAGAGATGGGGGACAGTTAACCAGGCTTGTATCCAGGAGTAAGTGAGGCCTGGGCTGATAGCTTTGTTTGGGGTCAAGAATCTTTGTATGAAGCACGCCTAGCCCTGGGTTTGAGAGTTGGGGTGGCTACTCACCAGAAGTTGCAGGATGTCATCGGAAACATTCAGCAAATTGTCACCTACGGCCCTAGCAGCTGAATGGGAGAAGATCACAGGAGCCCTCGACACATTCAGAACACTTTGCACCAAAGCATCCGATGCATAGGACAAGTCCACCATCATGCCCAGGCGGTTCATTTCCCCTATCACCTTCTGCAGGGACAGTTGTTGGGGTTTTTTTGCGGGGGATGGGGAGTGTCAGGAACACGTGTGCACATTATTTGTAGGGAACAGGTAGGGTAGGGTATGGAACAGGAGTCCTCACCTCACCAAAGCTTGTCAATCCGCTGACGTTGGTGTAGAAGTGGTGTTTAAACTTGGTGGAACTCTCTGCCCTGCAGGACAGCCAGGGGAGGACAATTGCTAGAGGCCACACTTTGGCCACAGAGCCAGGGGGTGTCTGTAGTTCCTCTGTTTGTCTATCTGTCCCACCTCCAGAATAGAGTGAAGACCTGGGCCAGCTGCTTTCTGGGAGTGTGAGGGACCTGCTGGGAGTCCAGCCTCCCTCTGTGGACCCCTCCACCCTCATCTTTCAGGCAGTTTCCCTACCATGCCATATACCATGCCACCTTGGACAGGCACTATGCTCACCAGGGCGTGTTGCAGGTGAAGGTAAGTGTCAGATAGCGCCCCCCAACAGATAGAAACTGTGCAGCACGGAGAGGCTGCTGTCCAGTGAGTGACCACCCTCCACACCAATGAGGCAGGCCAGGTTTTGCGTGCTGTTCAGACCTAGAAGAGGGTAGATAATCAAATGGTCAGAGCCCAGGGCCAGAACTACTAGAGTGAGCCCCGGTTTACCTCCCCATTTGCCAGCCCACCTTCGGCTGAGGTCACAAGCTCCAGTTCAGAGTAGGAGGTACACATGCGACGAAGAGGTCAATTTGCTCCAGGGTAATACGCACAGCATCCTGGTCCTGGGTCTCGCATGGGGCGTAGGCTGACCAGAACTAGGGGTAGGCCCAGGGGATCATAATGAGATCAGGGTGGTCTCCAATGCCCTTAGCCTTCCACTCCTCAGTCCTAAAGTAGTCAGTGGCCCCAAGTGAGGCACTGTATAACCCATGGTACCTTGATGGCCATTAAGCTTGCTGCCAGTGGACTCATGACACATCATTACCTGTTTGTCCAAGTGCTATGCGCCCCAAGGTCAATCCACCATGTCCTTGTGGTTCCAGCAGCCCCCACAATCACCAGGGATTTTCTGGTCACTTTCTATGTGTCTCCATAGAACCTGGGCACCCTTGTGGCTGGCCTGTCTTGGCCTCCAATGCCCCCACACTCCCCGACAGCCACATAATGGCATGTCCTACGATACCTAGTCACCCAGAGACCTGTCTACCCAAGTTTCTGTGGCCCCAATATTTCTCAGCAGCCATGCTGTGGCAACCTGGTGTGTCCCTGTAGTACCTGGGCACCCACGAGGCCAACCCTAAGCTTGTCCAGGTTGGTCTGGCCATGACTGAAATTGCGCAGGTTACCATCTTGTAGCCTGATCTGGAAAAGCTGTCTCAGGACCAGGGGCAGGTGGTTGTGGCTGAGGGTGTCAAGACAAAGTTAGAGTGGGGACATGGCCTCCATGTCAGGCAGGAAGTAACAACACACCTGGGCTTTTCCTGTCCTACCCCACCTTCTCAAATTACATAGGCAATATGGAGGCCCCCGAAGTGCAGCTTTGTCAAAGGGTGGGGAGGGGGCGAATCACCAGGAACTGGGTAATGAGGGGGAAGGAGGCCTATGGGTAATGGAGGTGAGAGTGCCCCAAGGGGGTTGTGAGGGGGCCTCCTCTTTCGTCCTGCAAGGCTCAGGGCTACCTCCCATGCCTAGGGGCGAGTTCAGCCCCCACCAGCCCCTACGAACCCGTCCACGAGCGGAAAGTCCCGCATCAGGGACCGCATGCGCTCCCGCAGACTGGGGGAGCTGGGGGCGCCCGATGTAGTCGGGGCGCCTGGCGTGGTCGCAACGCTAGGGGCATCCTATGTGGTCGGGGCGCTGGGCATTCCCGGCGATGTCGGAAAGCTGGGGGTACCCGGCGTGTCTTGGACGGGGGTTACCGCCCGCAGCAACAGCTGCATGAGGAGCAACAGTCGCACAAGAGGCCGCCGGCCAATCGCGTGGGATCCCTCGACGCCTAAAGGCCGCATTCTGCGAAGTGACGAGCAAGCAGGTAGGGTCCGGTTTCAAGAGCTTGAGAGGGACGAGCGACGGGCAGAGGGCAACGATAGGGTGCCGACCGATTTAAGTGACCCACGCGACGCGGACTAGTGAAGACTGCTCTAGAGTCAGAGCGCTGCCGACAGGCGCGCAAGGATCCGTCATGTCGCCGCACCGCGTGTGGCCATGACGTGGCACGTTCCTTCCGCCCTCATCTAAGAGTGCGCTCCAGTGGGCCAGGCCGGCTTCTGCCGCGAGCGCCCCCTAGCGATTCATCGCGAGCTTCCTCTGCCTGGGCTCTGGCCCCTTAAGGCTCTCCTCGCTGGGTGGACCCACAGACTGGGGAAGGAAGGAGGCCAGGAGGGCAACTGAGAAGGGCCCAGCAATCTTCTTAATCTCGCCCTTAGCCAGATAGGTCACAGGTCCATGAGCGGTTGTAGTTACAGGGATGTGCCCTGCCCTCCAACAAGTCGAATACTCCGTGGAATTCTAAGCCCCGACTCAGAAGAGTGAATTAGATCTGTATGTTTTGACTGACAAAAAAAAAAAAAATCCCCTATATGTTTTCTAATAAAAATGAAATTTAAGAACAATATTTATGGGAGACCATTTTGTTTTAGTATCTAATATTGAAATTTGCTTCTGTATAAATGTTAATATACACACACAAAAAGATTCCAGAGGAGTATACGTACTAAACATCAGTATGTATGTTAGTTAACATACATGTCTTGAGAAGGAAGTTACCTAGGGTGATAAGAGATTAGTGGAGGCGCTGGAGCAGCAAAGGGTGGGGTCTGGATCCTTTCCAGAGGGCATCCAGACTGGCCAGTATCCCTTCTGGATGCCAGGAGAAGGGCCTTGGTCTCTGGTGACCACGGCCTCCTGAATCTCACAGCTCGCTTGCCATGCTTTGGGGTTAAGGACCAAGTGTGACCCAGGAGCCCTCAGCTTTGCTCTCTCAGGAAGGCAGAGAGAGAGAGAAAGATTGAGAGTGTTAGTTTATTCTGGTCTCCCAGTCACCTGAGGTGACCTGCCACAGAAGTCTTCATTTAAGTGATGTTAAACAATGTAATGAATGATGATTTTGCTAATAATTTATCAAAAGATAAGAATTATTTTACATACATACTGTTGTTTTTTATAATAGTCTTGGGGAAAATAAGAGGGCATAGTGTTCATAATTAATTTTTAATCTTATCAAATTAACACTGTGGATAAAAATGAGAGTTCCTGTGGTCAGGATTCTCACCTGGCCCTGGCTAGCTAGCTCACTGCACACCTGTGGGCAATACATTGCTATTGACTCTATATAAGGAGCTCCACCCAGTGCTCTGGGTGACACGGTGGCATGGCTGCAAGGCTGCAGGAGAGCAGAGCAGAGGCTGGAGTGGTGGCAGCACCGAGGACAGAGGCCCAGAGGATGGCTGTGTGGGATGACTGTGCAGAGAGGCCCAGAGGATGGCTGTGCAGGCAGAGAGGCTCAGAGGCAGAGACTGGCTGCTGCATGCAGACTCGCTCTGAGTGAACAGGATTGTAGTGATTGACCTGCCACTGTGGAAATAAAGGTGAGTGTAACCCTTTCACCCCAAGAACTTTCTACTGTCATTTCTTTGGTCACATTGAACCCATAGTGAACTTGCTGGGGGCTGAAACCCATTGGCAAGGCAAACACATAAACAGTTTCAGATGTCTGGTTTTGGCTAAGTAAATCAAACTTATATATCTCCTGATGACAACTGGAAAAGTTGGGCAAAATATAAAAAGGATCTTCCTGAAAACATCAGAGTTAAGCAAGATATTAAAAAATTACTTGATGAGGGAAGATGGCGGTGTGAGCAGGGCGGCAGAAATCTCCTCCCAACACTATATTTATCTACGAAAATACAGAAAATACATCTATTCCTAAAAGAGAGACGAGAATACACAGGAAAGCGCACAGCGTGCAGCTACACCCGAGAGGACTCGGCACCCCAAGAGGCGGGTAAGATACGGAGCCGCGACCCGGTGGGACCCGAGCCCTCCCCACCCCAGCGCACCGGCGGGAGGAGAGGATTCAGAGCCGGGAGGGAGTGGAAGTACACCCCGCGAAGTAGCCAGCCCCGGGGATCTGCGCGGGGAGCGCTGACCCACATTGCGCAGTGCAGCGGAGATTGGAGAGACAGAGGGGCAGGATCTGAGCAGGGAATGCGCCAGGGTGCTTGCAGCTGGCTCCCGGGAAGGAAAAAAAAAAAAGTGCGCGCTTTCTTCAGCGGTCTTAAAGAGACAGGAGCCCAGCGGAGGAGCCGGATCGCCCCAGCACACGCAGCCCAGCAGGCTGGGAGTCCTGGGGAGTTTCAGACGCCTTAGCTGGCGACTGAGGAAGCGTAGCCATACTTAACACTTCTCACTGAGATCAACAGCCTCCTACTCGTTCCCACCCCTGCCACAGCGATAAAGGGCCCTGCGGAGCAGCAGTGTCACAGCTGTGGAATAGTGGGGCAATAGCGCCACCTAGAGCATTCCCACAGAATCTACGCCCGGTGGGCATTTTTTTGTTTTTTTTTTGTTGTTTTGTTTTTTGTTTTGTTTTTGTTTTTTCTTTTCTTTCTTTTTTTTCTTTTTTTCTTTCTTTCTTTTTTTCTTTTTTTCTTTTTTTCAATTTTTTTTCTCTTTTTTTTTCTTCTCTTTTTAAACTCTTAAAGAGCCCAGCTGACATACGTGGCAACTATCAGTGACCAAATTATACAGCCATGAAAAGACAGAGGAATATGGTTCAGACCAAAATCAACCAGACAACCCCAGAGAGGGAGTCTGAAGGGATGGAAATGCACAGCCTCCCTGAAAAAGAATTTAGAATAAAAGTCATAACCATGCTGATGGACCTACAGAGAAATGTGCAAGAGCTGAGGGAGGAAGTGAGGGAACTGAGGAGAGACAATACAGAAATCAGACAAGCGATCGACGGGCTTAACAGCAGAATGGATGAGATGCGAGAGACTGTTAATGGAATAGAAAACAGAGAACAGGAGTACAGAGCAGCTGAGGCAGAGAGAGATAAAAGGATTTCTAGGAATGAAAGAATATTAAGAGAACTGTGTGACCAATCCAAACGGAACAATATTCGCATTATAGGAGTACCAGAGGAAGAAGAGAGAGAAAAAGGGATAGAAAGTGTCTTTGAAGAAATAATTGCTGAAAACTTTCCCTCGCTGGGGAAGGAAGTAGTCTCGCAGTCCACCGAAGCTCATAGATCTCCCAACACAAGGGACCCAAGGAAGACAACACCAAGACACATAATAATTAAGATGGCAAAGATCAAAGATAAAGACAGGGTATTAAAGGCAGCTAGAGAGAGAAAAAAGATCACCTACAAAGGAAAACCCATCAGACTATCATCAGACTTCTCAACAGAAACCTTACAGGCCAGAAGAGAATGGCATGATATATTTAACGTAATGAAACAGAAGGGCCTCGAACCAAGAATATTGTATCCAGCACGATTATCATTTAAATATGATGGAGGGATTAAACAATTTCTAGATAAACGAAAGTTAAGAGAATTTGCGTCTCATAAACCACCACTACAGGGTATCTTAAATGGCCTGCTCTAGATGGAAGCACACCTAAGGCTAAAAAGATGTCACCAGAGAAAAAAAAAATCATAGCAAAGAAAGCAGACCATCCAAATACCAACTAAAGGCAAAGAATAAAACACCTATTATAGAAAGAATGGAGGAGGAGGAATAAGAAGGGAGAGAAAGAAAGAAACATCAGACTGTGCTTACAATAACTTAAAAAGAAAGTTAAGGTAGATTGTTAGATAGTAAAGAAGCAACCCTTGAAGCCTTGGTAACCACGAATCTAAAGCCAGCAATGGCAATAAGTACATACCTATCAATAATCACCCTAAATGTAAATGGACTGAATGCACCAATCAAAAGACACAGAGTAACAGAATGGATAAAAAAGCAAGACCCATCTATATGCTGCCTACAAGAAACTCACCTCAAATCCAAAGATATACACAGACTAAAAGTGAAGGGATGGAAAAAGATATTTCATGCAAACAACAAAGAGAAAAAAGCAGGTGTTGCAGTACTTGTATCAGACAAAATAGACTTCAAAACGAAGAAAGTAGCAAAAGATAAAGAAGGACATTACATAATGATAAAGGGGTCAGTCCAACAAGAAGATATAACCATTATAAATATATATGCACCCAACACAGGAGCGCCAGCATATGTGAGACAAATACTAACAGAATTAAAGGAGGAAATAGACAGCAATGCATTCATCTTAGGAGACTTCAACACACCACTCACTCCAGAGGACAGATCAACCAGACAGAAAATAAGTAAAGACACAGAGGCACTGAACAACACACTAGAACAGATGGACCTAACAGACATCTACAGAACTCTACACCCAAAAGCAACAGGATACACATTCTTCTCAAGTGCACATGGAACATTTTCCAGAATAGACCACATACTAGGCCACAAAAAGAACCTCAGTAATTTCAAAAATATTGAAATCCTACCAACCAACTTCTCAGATCACCAAGGTATAAAACTAGAAATAAATTTTAGAAAGAAATCAAAAAGGCTCACAAATACATGGAGACTTAACAACACTCTCCTAATTAATCAATGGGTTAACGACCAAATCAAAACAGAAATCAAAGAATATATGGAGACTAATGACAACAACAACACAAAGCCACAACTTCTGTGGGACGCAGCAAAGGCAGTTCTAAGAGGAAAGTATATTGCAATCCAGGCCTATTTAAAGAAGGAAGAACATTCCCAAATGAATAGTCTAAAGACACAATTACTGAAATTGGAAAAAGAAGAACAAATGAGGCCCAAAGTCACCAGAAGGAGGGACATAATAAAGATTAGAGAAGAAATAAATAAAATTGAGAAGAATAAAACAATAGAAAAAATCAATAAAACCAAGAGCTGGTTCTTTGAAAAAATAAACAAAATAGATAAACCCCTAGCCAGACTCATTAAGAGAAAAAGAGAATCTACACACATAAACACAATCAGAAATGAGAAAGGAAAAATCACGACGGACCCCACAGAAATACAAAGAATCATAAGAGAATATTATGAGAATCTATATGCTAACAAGCTGGAAAACATAGAAGAAATGGACAACTTCTTAGAAAAATACAACCTTCCAAGACTGACCAAGCAAGAAACAGAAAAACTAAACAGACCAATCACCAGTGACGAAATCGAATTGGTAATCAAAAAACTACCCAAGAACAAAACCCCTGGGCCTGATGGATTCACCTCTGAATTCTACCAGACATATAGAGAAGAAATAACACCGATTCTCCTTAAAGTTTTCCAAAAAATAGAAGAGGAGGGAATACTTCCAAACTCATTCTATGAAGCCAGCATCACTCTAATACCAAAACCGGGCAAAGACCTCACCAAAAAAGAAAATTACAGACCAATATCCCTGATGAACGTAGATGCAAAAATACTCAACAAAATATTAGCAAAAAAAAAAAAAAAATATATCAAGAGGATCATACACCATGATCAAGTGGGATTCATCCCAGGGATGCAAGGATGGTACAACATTCGAAAATCCATCAACATCATCCACCACATCAACAAAAAGAAGAACAAAAACCACATGATCATCTCCATAGATGCTGAAAAAGCATTTGACAAAATTCAGCATCCATTCCTGATTAAAACTCTCAACAAAATGGGTATAGACGGCAAGTACCTCAACATCATAAAGGCTATATATGACAAACCCACAGCTAACATCATACTTAACGGCGAGACGCTGAAAGCTTTTCATCTAAGATCGGGAACAAGACAAGGATGCCCACTCTCTCCACTGTTATTCAACATAGTACTGGAGGTCCTAGCCACAGCAATCAGACAAAACAAAGACATACAAGGCATCCAGATTGGTCAAGAAGAAGTCAAACTGTCACTATTTGCAGATGACATGATACTGTACATAAAAAACCCTGAAGACCCCATTCCAAAACTATTAGAACTAATATCTGAATTCAGCAAATTTGCAGGATACAAAATTAACACACAGAATTCTGTTGCTTTCCTATACACTAATGATGAACTAACAGAAAGAGAAATCAGAAAAACAATTCCATTCACAATTGCATCAAAAAGAATAAAATACCTAGGAATAAACCTAACGAAGGAAGTGAAAGACCTGTACTCTGAAAACTACAAGACACTCCTAAGAGAAATTAAAGAGGACACTAACAAATGGAAATGCATCCCATGCTCTTGGCTAGGAAGAATAAATATTGTCAAAATGGCTATACTACCTAAAGCAATCTACAGATTCAATGCAATCCCTATCAAACTACCAACAGCTTTCTTCAATGAACTGGAACAAATAATTCTAAAATTCATATGGAACCACAAAAGACCCCGAATAGCCAAAGCAATCCTGAGAAGGAGGAATAAAACAGGGGGAATTACACTCCCTGACTTCAAGCTCTACTACAAAGCCACAGTAATCAAGACAATTTGGTATTGGCACAAAAACAGACCCACAGACCAGTGGAACAGAATAGAAAATCCAAACATTAACCCAAACATATACAGTCAATTAATATTTGATAAAAGTGCCTTGGATATACAATGGGGAGATGACAGCCTCTTCAGCAGCTGGTGTTGGAAAAACTGGACAGCTACATGTAAGAGAATGAAACTGGACTACTGTCTAGCCCCATACACAAAGGTAAACTCAAGGTGGATCAAAGACCTGAATGTAAGTCATGAAACCATAAAACTCTTAGAAAAAAACATAGGCAAAAATCTCTTGGACATAAACATGAGCAACTTCTTCATGAACATATCTCCCCGGGCAAGGGAAACAAAAGCAAAAATGAACAAGTGGGACTATATCAAGCTGAAAAGCTTCTGTACAGCAAAGGACACCATCAGTAGAACAAAAAGACATCCTACAGTATGGGAGAATATATTCATAAAAAACGTATCTGATAAAGGGTTGACATCCAAAATATATAAAGAACTCATGCACCTTAACAAACAGAAAGCAAATAATCCAATTAAGAAATGGGCAGAGGACATGAATAGACACTTCTCCAAAGAAGAAATTCAGATGGCCAACAGGCACATGAAAAGATGCTCCACATCGCTAATCATCAGAGAAATGCAGATTAAAACCACAATGAGATATCACCTCACACCAGTGAGGATGGCCAACATCCAAAACACAAACAACAACAAATGTTGGCGAGGATGTGGAGAAAAGGGAACCCTCCTACACTGCTGTTGGGACTGCAAATTAGTTCAACCATTGTGGAAAGCAGTACGGAGGTTCCTCAAAAAACTCAAAATAGAAATACCATTTGACCCAGGAATTCCACTCCTAGGAATTTACCCTAAGAATGCAGCAGCCCAATTTGAAAAGGACAGATGCACCCCTATGTTTATTGCAGCACTATTTACAATAGCCAAGAAATGGAAGCAACCTAAGTGTCCATCAGTAGATGAATGGATAAAGAAGAGGTGGTACATATACACAATGGAATATTATTCAGCCATAAGAAGAAAACAAATCCTACCATTTGCAACAACATGGATGGAGCTAGAGGGTATTATGCTCAGTGAAATAAGCCAAGCCGAAAAAGACAAGTATCAAATGATTTCACTCATATGTGGAGTATAAGAACAAAGAAAAAACTGAAGGAACAAAACAGCAGCAGACTCACAGAACCCAAGAACGGACTAATAGTTACCAAAGGGAAAGGGACTGGGGAAAATGGGCGGGAAGGGAGGGATAAGAGGGAAAAAGGGGCATTACGATTAGCAGAAGTAATGTTGGGGGGGCACGGGGAGGGCAGTACAACTCAGAGAACACAAGTAGTGATTCTATAGCATCTCACTACGCTCATGGACAGTGACTGTAATGGGGTTGGTGGGGGGGACCTGATGAAGGGATAGTTTAATAATCGTAATATTGCACATGTAATTGTAAATTAATGATAATAAAATAAATAAATAAATAAATAAAAAGAAAAAGAAACATGATGAGAATACTTAAACATGATTTGAGGCGTTGCAAATATAATGATTTTCAAAACGTGGGAAGTTTTGGAATTACCTATGAAATTTTTCAGGAGTGAAAATGTTTGTGCTGTGAACCAGGAAATTTTGATCTAGGAAGTTTGTGTTTATCTGTATTTTAATGTTTACTTCAATATTAATAATATAATAGCATTTATTATATTTATTAATTGATTTCTGTATTTCTGAATTCTGCATTTTGTTAGATACAAATTCTTTAAACTGCACAAAATCTGAGGAGCTCAATAAGGTAGGAGATTTTATTTTCATTTCACAGATGAGGAAACTTTGGTTCATAGACGCTAATCAAAATGCCTATATCTTCCATGAGACAAACACTGGAGCTTAGTTCATTAGCTGCGAGTTGATCTTGTTTTTTAAAATGGAACAATTTCAAGCATGAGTCTCACTGGAGCTATATTTAAATGAATATTACTCTAATTGATATTAAGATAGCACATATAATTAGCATGTATCTTATTGCTGACAGTTCTGAGTTTATTTTCCCTGTTCTGCATATACTCTTTCAATATGCATACCCAAGTCTTATTTTAAATCAGGAAAGGTTCCTTGAATAGAGTTTTAAATGTGAGTTCTGTTCGATCAATTTTTTTCCGTCTT
Organism: Smutsia gigantea; assembly: GCA_032199065.1. Taxonomy (NCBI): domain Eukaryota; kingdom Metazoa; phylum Chordata; class Mammalia; order Pholidota; family Manidae; genus Smutsia; species Smutsia gigantea. The sequence goes on from JAVSCE010012633.1 coordinate 12,009, forward strand.
TGGTATCTTCAATAACAAAGGAATTTTTCTAGTCTTCATTGTTCTCAGAACATCTTCACATTTTCAAAATGTATTGAGAAGCAGAAAGAGTTTTTATTTATTTGCATTTTAATCTATCAATATTCACCAACTCAGGAAATAAAATGGAGAAATTTTTTAAGATACAAGAACGCAGAAACACATTTCATCAGCCATCAGAGCAATGATGCCATCACAGATCCTGTGGCCTCTGGAAGTTGTCTGTACATATCCAAGAATGATAGTTAAAAGGTAAATAATATTTCAGTATTAATACAAAAAATAGTTTTGTTGTCCTGGATCATCTAAGAGGATATCCCAGATCAGATTTTGAAGTGCTATATTATTTAACTTTTCTTAGGATCTTTCAGATCTTTTTTATGTGTCTTCATTTCTTGCTTTTATCACTTTTATTCTCTATGTCTCTTTCCATACTTCACAACATATCTATTTATTATCTATGTATTGTCTCTGAGTGTCTGGTAACTCAGTCATCATTTCTGCGGTTATTTTGTATTTTCCTTCAACTTCAGGCTTGGTTCCATCGGTTCCCTTTTTACCTACTCTTGTTAGTCCTTACCTTTTTTTTGTGTGTGATTTCTTATTCTTGTTCTTTTCAATCTGCAATGCTTTTTAAACTGCAGTTGAATTCAAATCAATTTTCCTAAGTTTTCCTTTTTTTCTAACATAACTCATGCCAATATACTTACGTCTGATGAAATGTTTTGACACACATGTTCTTTTCATTTCTCTTATACCTCTTTCATACATTTAGGGCTTTTATTTTTCTTGCTTATTTTAAATGTGTCCGTGTTTCATAAAGTAGCTGTGTGCCGTACCAACAAAGAGAACCAGGGGTTTGGATGGCTTTCCTACTGTCTCGGTGTAATGATACTATTTTCAGTCTGGCTGCTTCTGGTTTTTTGGTTGCTCTCAGATTTTGGTAATGCTCTTGACATTGGTTATAGTTTTCTTGTCACCATGATTTCCTTCCTCCAAGGATCACTTTGCAAGCATCTCAGAAGTGACCCCTTCTTAAGACTGCCACCTCTGGATGTGTGCTTTTACTCCTTTTTTGTGACAACCTAATTGATAATTAACCTGCTTTGATCCACTTGATTCCCAAACACAACCTCCATTGTTAACACTCAGACCTGGGTCCTCTCCTGACAGTAAACACTAGTTGATGTTCTCTGGGTTCTCTAACCAATGGTTTCCTTCATACCACAGGTTTTACAAGCAGCTCCAACTGACCTTTCACTACAGAATGGGCTCAGACACTGCTGTCACTTATTTTAAGTGTTCATTTCCCAACTTATATACAAAATATAGTTTACAGTTCTCTTTTTAGTTAGAGAGTAGGTGTAGGTAATGGGCTTCTTTCCTTTAAAAGTATTTTTTAAAGTATGGAGAAATTAATAGCTAGTCATCTGTCCTTGCATAAAATACTGTAGAAGTCTCCCACTGACTCTGATTATTATGCTTTCCACTTATGGAGTTTCTATGTGGTTATTTGTCAAATATTCTTGTTCATTTTTAGGGTAATTTTTTTCTTTTGCTTATATTTTAAAGCTTCTCTTTATTAATTGATTCTAAAACTGAGTCTATACTCTGTGCTTTATAAATCCAATATCTAATGTTTGTCAGTTTCCTTCAGTTTTGTATTGTTTTGATGTTTTGCACCTTGGTTTCCTGTTTTTTTTGTTGTTGTTATTGTTTGTTTCTTTGCTATCTTTTTATGTTTTGAAGTCTCTAATTCTAAACTAATTTTTCTTGGAATCTGTAGTAATTGCTAGAGGTCTGGGTTTAAATCATGCCCCTGCAGTTGACTGGAGCACCCTGAATACAGGATCACCTCAAAATAAATTACCTGCTTGAATTTTTGAGGCCACAGAGAGAATGTGAGGCAATATCAAGCTGAATGTTGAGTACTTTGGATTGATGAATTTCAGGGGAGATTATTATTGCTGTTTTTCTCTCCCTACTGCTTGATGTCAAGGCCAGATAAACAAGAATTTTTTGCTCCTTTGAGCACAGCATCATTATTTCTCATGCACATTTACAAGGAGTGTGATGCCATTTTTTTTATTAAGGTATTATTGATATACACTCTTATGAAGGTTTCACATGAAAAAACAATGTGGTTATTACATTCTCCCATATTATCATATCCACCCCCATACCCCACTGCAGTCACTGCCCATCAGTGTAGTAAGATGCCACAGAGTCACTATTTGCCTTCTCTGTGCTACACTGTCTTCCCCATGATCTCCCCCACACCATGTGCACCAATCATAATAACCCTCAATCCCCTTCTCCCTCCCTCCCCACCTGCCCACCATCATCCCTCCCCTTTAGTAACTGCTAGTCCCTTCTTGGAGTCTGTGAGTCTGTTGTTGTTTTGTTCCTTCAGTTTTGCTTCATTGTTATACTCCACAAATGAGAGAAATCATTTGGCACTTGTCTTTCTCCACCTGGCTTATTTCACTAAGCATAATATCTTCCAGCTCCATTCATGTTGTTGCAAATGGTAGGATTTGTTTCTTTCCTATGGCTGAATAGTATTCCATTGTGTATATGTACCACATCTTCTTTATCCATTCATCTATTGATGGACACTTAGGTTGCTTCCGTATCTTGGCTATTGTACATAGTGCTGCAATAAATATAGGGTTGCATATGTCTTTTTGAGTCTGAGAAATTGTATTCTTTGGGTAAATTCCTAGGAGTGGAATTCCTAGGTCACATGGTATTTCTATTTTTAGTTTTTAGAGGAACCTCCATATTGCTTTCCACAATGGTTGAAGTAGCTTACATTCCCACCAGCAGTGTAGGAGGGTTCCCCTTTCTCCACATCCTTGCCAACATTTGTTGTTCTTAGTCTTTTTGATACTGGCCATCCTAGCTGGTGTAACGTGATATCTCATTGTGGTTTTAATTTGCATTTCCCTGATGATTAGTGATGTGGAGCATCTTTTCATATGCCTGTTGGCCATCTGTATTTCTTCTTTGGAGCAATGTCTGTTCAGGTCCTCTGCCCATCTTTTAATTGAGTTACTTGCTTTTCTGGTGTTGAGGTATATGTGCTCTTATATATTTTGAATGTTAACCCCTTGTTGGATAAATGATTTGTGAATATATTCTCCCATATTGTAGGTTGCCTTTTTGTTCTGGTGATGGTGTCCTTAGCTGTACAGAAGCTTTTTGATTTGATGGAGTCCCACTTGTTCATTTTTTATTTGCTGACCTTGCCCAAGGAAATGTGTCCAGGAAAAAATTGCCCATATCTATGTTCAAGAGATTTTAGCCTGTTTTCTTCTATGAGTTTTATAGTTTCATGTCTTACATTCAGGTCTTTGATCCATTTCGAGTTTACTTTTTTGTATGGAGTTAGGAAGTATTCAATTTTCATTCTTTTGCATGTTCAGCTCTTCCAGCGGCATCTTTTCTACACTGTATATTCATGGCTCTTATATTGTATATTAATTGACCATATATGTGTAGGTATATATCTGAGCTCTCTATTCTGTTGCATTGTTCTATGGGTCTGTTCTTCTGCCAGTACCATATTGCTTTGATTACATAGCTTTGTGGTATAGTTTGAAGTCAGGGTGCATAATCCCCTAGCTCTGTTCTTTCTAATGATTGCTTTGGCTATTTGGGGTGTTTTGTGATTCCATATGAATTTTAGAACTATTTGTTCTACGTCATTGAAAAAGAAATGTTGTTGGAATTTTGGTAGGGATTGCGCTGAGTCTTTCAAGTTCTTTGGGCAGGATGGTCATTTTGACAGTATTAATTCTTTCTATCCATGATCATGGGATAGATTTCCACTTATTTTTGTCTTCTTTAATCTCTCTCATGAGTGTATTACAGTTTTCAGAGTATAGATCTTTTACCTCCTTGGTTAGTTTTATTCCTAGGTATTTTATTCTTTTTGATGCAATTGTAATGGAATTGTTTTCCTGATTTCTCTTTCTGCTAGTTCATTGTTAGTATATAAGAATGCAACAGATTTCTGTGTATTAACTTTGTATCCTGTAACTTGGCTGAATCCAGTTATTTATGGTAATTTTTTTAATTAAAAAAAGAAAAAAGTATGAAATATAGGGAAGGGAATCATATAAACAAAGTTAAAGAGGAACAAAATTTTCTTCTGTGGACATGGTCTTTAGATAATAACCTAGGAAACTTAATCATTTCCTTTTGTTCTTTCCTAATGGTATTTATTATCAAAACTTTTTTCTCATATGAACTTTTTATTGTGGAAGAGTTACATGTAAACAAAAATACATAGTCAAAAAACAAACAAAAGAAATAGCTCAGGGAATTCAAAGTATTAATCTTGCTGTTAAAATTATCACCATAGGCTGAATGTTATTTAATTTATACCCTTGTAAACTTCATTCCCACCTAATGATATTTCAAAGCAAATTTCAGAAACAATAGTATTTTATTGGTATTTCAGTAAATATCTCTTAAAGATATACCATTTCTTAAATGTATCCAAATTGTCATTATTATATCTACACCTTACAATTATAACTGACCTTTATACCTTATTTTCCCAACTAAGTCATGTTTAAGCAGTGCTTCTCAAAAACTAAGGTCTATAAAAATCACCTGAAGACCTTATTTAAAATGCACATTCTTATTCAGTTTTGCAGTGGGATGTGAGAGTTCTTCATGTGATTTCATTGCTACTCTTTACACTATTGCTTTGGAAATTATGTTATACTTGCAGAAAATTTGCAACAAGTATACAAAATTTTGTACCCTTCCCACAGACTTTCTGACTGTCAATATTTTTCTGTAGTTGCTACTCCTGTCTCTCAATTTCTGTCTCTCTTGTTTTCTCTCTGTGCATCTTACTACTTTTCTGAAGTATTTAAGAGATCAGACACAGTCCATGATGACCCTTAAAATACTTCCCTGTTTAGTTCCTTAGAACAAGAACACTTCTTACATAACCTTAGTATACCTATCAAAATCAGAAAGCCAACATGGTTAAAATATTACCATCTTCAGAGACCTCACTTACCTCTGGTGCAAGATTAAACCAAGATCAAATATTGCACGTAAGTGTCCCCTCCAATCTGGAAATGTTCCTCATTCTTTCCTTGTTTCTTTTTCTTTTTTCTTTCACTTGACGTGGATACTTTGAAAGACTACAGGTGGTACTTTGAAGAATATTTCTCATATGGTGTTCCATGATGAGACACATACGGCTTTGGGACAATAATACCACAGAAGTTGTGCAGTCTGTTTCTCCATCATGTGCTGTATCAGGAAGCACTCAACGTCCAGGTGCTGCATTACCCATGGTATTAGACTGATCACTTGATTAATGTGTTGTCTACAAAGTATGCACACTTAAAAGATAATAATAAATATTTTGTGGGGGTGATACTTTGAGTTTACTTAAATATTCAATTTCTCACAAAATAGACACCAAATAATTTTAGAATTTATTTTGATTCTTGTCTGAGTCAGTTATTACCATGATGGTTGTCTGATGGTTATTTTCTAATTCAGTCATTTTTCTGTTTTATTAATTGACATTCTGTTGTTATGCAGCCCTTCTTTCCTTCCTTCCTTTCTCCCTTCTCCCCCCACCTTCAACCTCTTTCTGTGTTTTCTTTTGGTCCATATGGACTCCTAAATTCCTTTTTTAGTTTAATAATGTAAAATCCTTTACTTTTATTACTCCTTTTGATGCCCAAAGTTTCACAGCTTTAGTTTGTTCCTAAACCATTTGACATGATTCTTAGAGCACTTCCTTGCTTTTTGCATAGGAATATATTCCAGGGTCACCCTACATTATTCTTGTCCCAGCCGTGCAATCACCCACTTGTTTCCAAGAATTCTTTAGTTTCCATTGCTAGGTACTAAGTATACTCTTTGCTCCTGAAGTGTCATTGATTTTAAGTCCTCCATAAGTTATGGTGGAATTCAAAGTGTCAAAGAATTATTTTGGTGTAATTGTTGATAAATATAAATAAAATGTTAATATTATAAATATATTATCATGCATGTTTTGAAATAACATCTCTTCTAATGTAAGTGAAATCATTTTCAGTTTTTATTTAATATATATATTAGATATAAAAATACCTACAACAGCTGTGAGGAGAAAATTAGATATAATATTTTT
>JAVSCE010012634.1:0-37972 GCA_032199065.1 Smutsia gigantea
GGATTACACTCCTGACTTCAAGCTCTACTACAAAGCCACAGTAATCAAGACAATTTGGTATTGGCACAAAAACAGACCCACAGACCAGTGGAACAGAATAGAAAATCCAAACATTAACCCACACATATACAGTCAATTAATATTTGATAAAAGTGCCTTGGATATACAATGGGGAGATGACAGCCTCTTCAGCAGCTGGTGTTGGAAAAACTAGACAGCTACATGTAAGAGAATGAAACTGGACTACTGTCTAACCCCATAAACAAAGGTAAACTCAAGGTGGATCAAAGACCTGAATGTAAGTCATGAAACCATAAAACTCTTATAAAAAAAAATAGGCAAAAATCTCTTGGACATAAGCATGAGTGACTTCTTCATGAACATATCTCCCGGGCAAGGAAACAAAAGCAAAAATGAACAAGTGGGACTATATCAAGCTGAAAAGCTTCTGTACAGCAAAGGACACCATCAGTAGAACAAAAGACATCCTACAGTATGGGAGAATATATTCATAAAAAACGTATCTGATAAAGGGTTGACATCCAAAATATATAAGAACTCATGCACCTTAACAAACAGAAAGCAAATAATCCAATTAAGAAATGGGCAGAGGACATGAATAGACACTTCTCCAAAGAAGAAATTCAGATGGCCAACAGGCACATGAAAAGATGCTCCACATCACTAATCATCAGAGAAATGCAGATTAAAACCACAATGAGATACCACCTCACCCCAGTGAGGATGGCCGACATTCAAAACACAAACAACAACAAATGTTGGCGAGGATGTGGAGAAAAGGGAACCCTCCTACACTGCTGGTGGGACTGCAAATTAGTTCAACTATTGTGGAAAGCAGTATGGAGGTTCCTCAAAAAACTCAAAATAGAAATACCATTTGACCCAGGAATTCCACTCCTAGGAATTTACCCTAAGAATGCAGCAGCCCAATTTGAAAAGGACAGATGCACCCCTATGTTTATTGCAGCACTATTTACAATAGCCAAGAAATGGAAGCAACCTAAGTGTCCATCAGTAGATGAATGGATAAAGAAGATGTGGTACATATACACAATGGAATATTATTCAGCCATAAGAAGAAAACAAATCCTACCATTTGCAACAACATGGATGGAGCTAGAGGGTATTATGCTCAGTGAAATAAGCCAAGCCGAAAAAGACAAGTATCAAATGATTTCACTCATATGTGGAGTATAAGAACAAAGAAAAATACTGAAGGAACAAAACAGCAGCAGACTCACAGAACCCAAGAACGGACTAATAGTTACCAAAGGGAAAGGGACTGGGGAAAATGGGCGGGAAGGGAGGGATAAGAGGGAAAAAGGGGCATTACGATTAGCAGATGTAATGTTGGGGGGCACGGGGAGGGCAGTACAAGTCAGAGAAGACAAGTAGTGATTCTATAGCATCTCACTACGCTGATGGACCGTGACTGTAATGGGGTTGGTGGGGGGACCTGATGAAGGGGGTAGTTTAATAATCGTAATATTGCCCATGTAATTGTAAATTAATGATAATAAAATAAATTATATTAAAAAAATATATATATATCTATGTGCCCAACACAGGAGCACCTACATATGTGAAACAAATACTAACAGAATTAAAAGGGGAAATAGAATGCAATGCATTCATTCTAGGAGACTTCAACACTCCACTCACTCCAAAGGACAGATCAACCAGACAGAAAATAAGTAAGGAGACAGTAGTACCGAACAACACATTAGAACAGATGGACCTAACAGACATCTACAGAACTCTACACCCAAAAGCAGCAGAATACATACTCTTCTCAAGTGCACATGGAACAGTTTCAAGAATAGATCATATACTAGGCCACAAAAAGAGCCTAGGTAAATTCAAAAAGAATGAAACTGTACCAACCAGTTCCTCAGACCACAATGGTATGAAACTAGAAATAAATTATGTGAAGTAAATGAAAAATCCCCCAAACACATGGAAGCTTCACAATATACTCCTAAATAACCAATGGATCAATGACCAAATAAAAACCGAGATCAAGCAATGTACGGAGACAAATGACAACAATAATTCAACACTGCAAAATCTGTGGGACGCAGCGAAGGCCATGCTAAGAGGAAAGTATATTGCAATACAGGCCTACCTCAGGAAAGAACAATCCCATATGAACACTCTAAATTCACAATTAATGAAACTAGAAAAAGAAGAACCAATGAGGCCCAAAGTCAGTAGAAGGAGGGACCTAATAAAGATTAGAGCAGAAACAAATAAAATTGAGAAGAATAAAACAATAGAATCAATGAAAGCAAAAGTTGGTTCTTCAAGAAAATAAACAAAATAGATAAACCCCTAGACAGACTTATCAAGAAAAAAAGAGAGTCTACACATATAAACAGAATCAGAAATGAGAAAGTAAAAATCACTATGGACACCACAGAAATACAAAGAATTATGAGAGAATAGTATGAAAAATTATATGCTAACAAACTGGATAACCTAGAAGAAATGGACAACTTTCTAGAAAAATACAGCCTTCCAAGGCTGACCAAGAAAGAAACAGAAAATCGGAACAGACCAATTACCAGCAACGAAATTGAATTGGTAATCAAAAAACTGCCTAAGAACAAAACCCCTGGACCAGATAGGTTCACCACTGAATTTTATCGAACATTTAGTGAAGACCTAAGACCCATCCTCCTTAAACTTTTCCAAAGAGTGGAAGAGGGAATAATTCCAAACTCATTCTATGAGGCCAGCATCACTCTAATACCAAAACCAGGCAAAGACACCACAAAAAAAGAAAATTACAGCCCAATATCCCTGATGAACATAGATGCAAAAATAATCAACAAAATATTAGCAAACGGAATTCAAAAATATGTCAAAAAGATTATCCATCATCATCAAGTAGGATTTATTCCATGGATGCAAGGATGGTACAACATTCGAAAATCCATTAACATCATCTACCACATCAACAAAAAGAAGGACAAAAACCACATGATCATCTCCATAGACGCTGAAAAAGCATTTGACAAAATTCAACATCCATTCATGATAAAAACTCTCAACAAAATGGATAGAGAGGGCTAGTACCTCAACATAATAAAGGCCATATATGACAAACCCACAGCCAACATTATACTTAACAGTGAGAAGCTGAAAGCTTTTCCTTTAAGATCGGAAACAAGACAGGGATACCCACTCTCCCCACTTCTATTCAACATTGTACTGGAGGTCCTAGCCACGGCAATCAGACAACACAAAGAAATAAAAGGCAACCAGATTGGCAAGGAAGAAGTTAAACTGTCCTGTTTGCAGATGACATGATATTGTACATAAAAAACCCTAAAGAATCCACTCCAAAACTGCTAGATCTAATATCTGAATTAGCAAAGTTGCAGGATACAAAATTAATACACAGAAATCTGTTGCATTCCTATACACTAACGATGAGCTAGCAGAAAGAGAAATCAGGAAAACAATTCCATTCACAATTGCATCAAAAAGAATAACATACCTAGGAATCAACCTAACCAAGGATGTGAAAGACCTATACTCTGAAAACTACAAGACACTCATGAGAGAAGTTAAAGAAGACACCAATAAATAGAAACATATCTTATGCTCATGGATAAGAAGAATTAATATTGTCAAAATGGCCATCTTGCCTAAAGCAATCTACAGATTCAATGCAGTTCCCATCAAAATACCAACAGCATTCTTCAATGAACTAGAGCAAATCGTTCTAACATTCATATAGATCCATAAAAGACCCTGAATAGCCAAACCAATCCTGAGAAGGAAAAATAAAGCTGGGGGGATTATGTTCCCCAACTTCAAGCTCTACTACAAAGCCATAGTAATCAAGACAATTTGGTACTGGCACAAGAACAGAACCATAGACCAATGGAACAGACTAGAGAGCCCTGATATAAACCCAACCATATATGGTCAATTAATATATGATAAAGGAGCCATGGACATACAAGGGGGGAATGACAGCTTCTTCAACAACTGATGTTGGCAAAACTGGACAGCTACATGTAAGAGAATGAAACTGGATTATTGTTTAACCCCATACACAAAAGTAAACTCGAAATGGATCAAAGACCTGAATGTAAGTCATGAAATCATAAACTCTTAGAAGACAACATAGGTAAAAATCTCCTGAATATAAGCATGAGCAACTTCTTCCTGAATACATCTCCTCAAGCAAGGGAAACAAAAGCAAAAATGAACACATAGGACTACATCAAACTAAAAAGTTTCCATATGGCAAAGGACACCATTAACAGAACAAAAAGGCATCCTACAGTATTGGGAGAATGTATTTGTAAATGACATATCTGACAAGGGGTTAGCATCTAAAATATATAAAGAACTCACATGCCTCAACACCCAACAAATAACCCTATTAAAAATTAGGCAGAGGATATGAAGAGACAATTCTCCAAAGAAGAAATTCAGATGGCCAACAGGCACATGAAAAGATGCTCCACATTACTAATCATCAGAGAAACGCAATTTAAAACCACAATGAGATATCACCTCACACCAGTTAAGGATGGCCAGCATCTTAAAAGACTGAGAACAACAAATGCTGGCAAGGATGCAGAGAAAGGGAACCCTTCTACACTGCTGGTGGGAATGTAAGCTAGTTCAACCTTGTGGAAAGCAATATGGAGGTTCCTCAAAAAACGAAAAATAGAAATAACACTTGACCTGGGAATTCCACTCCTTGGAATTTACCCAAAGAATACAACTTCTCAGACTCAAAAAGACAAATGTACCCCTATGTTTATCGCAGCACTATTTACAACAGCCAAGATATGGAAGCAACCTAAGTGTCCATCAGTAGATGAATGGATAAAGAAGAGGTGGTACATATATACAATGGAATACTATTCAGCCATAAGAAAGAAACAAATCCTACCATTTGCAGCAACTTGGATGGAGCTAGAGGATATTATGCTCAGTGAAATAAGCCAGGTGGAGAAAGACAAGTGCCAAATGATTTCCCTCATTTGTGGAGTATAACAATGAAGCAAAACTGAAGGAACAAAATAGCAGCAGACTCACAGATTCCAAGAAGGCACTAGTTACCAAAGGGGAGGGGTGTGTGGGAGGGTGGGTCAGGAGGGAGGGAGACGGGGATTGAGGGGTATTATGTTTAGTACACATGGTGTGGGGGGTCACGGGGTAAGCAGTGTAGCACAGAGAAGGCAAACAGTGAATCTGTGGCATCTTACTACACTGAAGGACAGTGACTGCTTTGGGGTATGGGTGGGGACTTGATAATATGGGTAAATGTAGTAACCACAATGTTTTTTCATGTGAAACCTTCATAAGAATGTATATCAATAATACCTTAATAAAAAATAAAATAAAATGCCATGTGATGAGATGTACTGAGGTAACTGATGTAGGCACTGACATAGCATTAGGTTTCTATTCACCTTCTGATGGTACATCAAAAAAAGAATCGTCTACTTCTAGAGGGGATCCCAGAGACCAGAGGGAAATGAAACTACAGAAGACAAAACAGCAGAAAGGGAGACTATTATACCTACAATTGGCACCAGGTTGCTCCTGGTACGTATACAGGGCAGGAAAAAAATGGAAAGAAACAAAGGAGAAGAAAGGAGGAATGGACATAACCAACATTTGCTGAACATTTACTTTTCTCATATATGTGAGATGACTCTCAGCTGGGTAGGGGAGGGGGAAGTATGCCCTCTGATTTCACATTATGATACATCCACACAGCCTCCTAACCTAACTTTCTAAGCCCTCAATCTATGTCTCAATATCCCGGCAGGTGAAATATACATAGTCACCAGACACATGATAAGACATTAAAAATGACAGCAGATGAAATCAAAATACATTCCCCATGTGTTGAAAATGTCCTATTTGCCTACCACCACGCACATCCCAACTTGCTCCTCATTCCAACTCTATCTTGTTCTTGTAAGTCAAGCTTGAAAATCAGATACGATTTACCATCCCTTCCCTCGTACAGTAAAGGTGATGGAGGCTCAAAGAATGAAGTTCCCCACAATCATAGCATCAGCAGAGCTGGAGTTCAAATCCAGCAGATCTGCCCGACTTCAAAGCCCTTGCCTTCAAAACCGTGGCACCGGCAGACAGGAGCCCTGAATCAGGACTAACTTTATGTAAGGATTCCCAGGGATTCAAAGGAGGAAAAAGGCCACCTATTTCTGAAAAAGGTGCCTCAGCTCATATTTCATCCTAACCTCACTTCTGAGAGACTGGAAGTGACTTGGCTGAGACCACCCAGCAAGTCAGACACAAGAGCTAAGGCTGAAATGCAGTTCTCCAGACTCACAAAAGAGAGGTAGGTATTACAGATGAAAGAAGAAAAGGTGAGATGGCACCTCTAGGCAGAAACAGTGACTCCCGTGCGACACCAACATAATCATCATTGCTTATATTTATCTAGTCCTCCCAAGTGTCAGGCATTCTGCTAAGATCTTTACAACCACCCTATGGGATACTGTTGTTGGCTGCCTCCTAGCATCATTTTCTCTCTTTTTCTTTGGACAACATGCACATTTTCCTTTGGGGAACTATCTCTCCTATACCCTTTGCATGGTGGTTGATGTGGGTCTGACCCCTCCCCTCCCCCACTTCAGCTCTAGAAGTGACCCTCATGTCTATCGTCCCACCTCTTTGACCCAGTGACTGTTCAGCATATTTGTGAGCTAATTCAAGACTTTGAGACATAAGGAGACATTTGCTGAGGGCTTTTTGGAGAGAAGAGTTTTCTTTCTTCCATGGGAAATACCAGAAGAGAAACTCTCTTCTTTTAGATAGTAGGATGTGAGGGTGTAAGGTCTAGAACTACTACAATCATAATTGCTTCCCTTAGGTAAGACAGCCTGAGGGCATAGCTGATACAAGAAGGAAAACAAAGAGAATTGTAAAGAAATGAAACTAGAGGCCTGATGACGTTTCTGAATCAAACCACACCTGAAGGCAGACCTGCTTTAAGACAGATAAACAAGCCAATACATTTCCCTAAGCTAGTTTTATTTTTTCTTATTCATAACCAAAAGTGTATTAACTGATACAGGTAAGTACTAGCATTATCCTGGTTTTAAAGATAAGAAAATAGGGACATAGAAAATTGCCCAATGGCATACCATTTGTAAGATAAGATTTAACCCAGAGCTCTCTGGCCCCAAAAACCTTAGTGATTAATCACAAATTACAGCCTTCACATGCCTCTCAAGACTTGCTACCAGCCCTTTCCCTAATCCTCTCACTTTCTATGGAACCTCTTTTAAATACTCTCACCTAATCACATGCTCACAGGACAAAGGTGTCACTAGATTGATGGTATGAGCTCACAGATGCAAATAAGATTGTTCTATTGATTTCAGAGGTGAGATGTTAGACTGACTCCCCACCCAGGAATTGATCACATGTTGTCACTGCAGATTTTCCATTGTTTCCTATGCCAGGACAGTCATTTCCAGATCTCTGGTGACATTACAGAAAAATTTGTCTAGTCACTGATATTGATGGGCAAAGCAGAGTCAAAGCAAACATTATGACAATGTAACCTTGTAAATACACTTGCCAAGAGGATGAAAGGGTGATCACACACAAACCCCCATGGTCATTGAAACACCCACGCGATGTCATTTTGGAACTTCTCTGTTCCACTTACACGTTACACCTGGAAAAGATTCCCAAATGTCCCTGACTACACTCAGGCCCTTAACCAAACCTATAAAAACACCCTTTTCAAAGGTGGAACTGCAAGATTTAATTATTAAAAAAAAAAAAAACACCCCATCATGGGAAGGAAAACGCATCAAAATACTTTCCAATGAGATCCACCTGACTTTCCAAAAATATCTTCTCACAGAGAAAGATGACAATAAGAGGTCACATATGCCTCTTGGAAGCTAACCGCATTAGTCCCTCTGATGGAAATATTCTGTCTCACTCCCTCAAACCTGTTATTCAAGTCACTTTTTTTTTTTTCACTATAATTCTGACCTTTTCTATCTTTCTTCAAATGTATCTCCACATCTGTGGTCCCCCTGCTGTGCGTGGCCTCTGCAGTTCATGGAATTTGAAAGGTATACCCCAACAGCTGGGCTTTGATGTGGGTTTTGCTACATGGTTTTCTTATTGACTATTCAAAATAATTTCAACAATTTTTTTCGAACATTTTACTTGGTTTTCTGTTTGTACTTTAGAACAGGTCTCCCCAGAGAGTGGCAAAACAAGATGAGTGTCTGCATTTTTCCACCACACGAAAACAAGTCTCAGGAAGGGAGAGGAGGGGGCGAGGATAGGAAACCCTGCAGAGGCACGAGTGGAGGAAGATGAAAGACAAAGCTCTGCAAGGCCCCAGTACAGCTCATGTCAAGACAGAGAGGAAGAACGCCTTCGGGGAGGTTTAGATATGGTCTAGGGGGTAAGTCTAAAAGTCTACAAACCAGTAACTTTAACTTCATCCTCACAGAGACTGAGTGATACTCTATGAACAAGTTATTATAGTATGTTAAGAAGTTTACCTGTTGAATTCTGGGCAAGTTAGATGACTTGAATGTGTCTGGGGAATGACCTTCAGGACAGTTCTGAACCATCCCCCACCCCCACTCTGCTGAAGTACAGTTAGTTTATGTTTCAGCCCCACTTGAGGTCTCTCCCAGGAGGTACCAAAGGAGTCCAAAAGGAAAGATCACCGAACTGAGTCTCTAAGCCTCTAGATGATTTGCGAAGAGGGGGTTGCATGGAGATGGATTTCACGTAGAAGAGCAAGATGGGGTAGATACCTTCTTTATACCACAGTGTTAAAGCTATTCAAAGCCCTTTTTCTAATTGAAGAAATGAAGACCCAGAGGGTAGTGTGATGCCTAAGGTCACAACCCTAGTATATTAAAGACCAGAGAATAGGATCTAGACCCACGTTTTCCCCACCTTGCCTTGCTTCTTTTTATCAGTTTCGGCAACTTTCTATAAAACAGATTAAAAGACTGAAATTTCCTAATGTAATCTCAACGTTTGGAAAAGAACTTAGAAGTCACTGATCAGACCTTCCTTCCTGGAATCTCCTCTCTAACATAAATTCTTAATTGCTGTCCTTTCTGTGCTGAAGTGATGGGGAAATTTTTATGTCCCAAACCCAAATATTCTGTATACAGCGAATTCAGATGGGTTTTAAAAATGCTTCCTTATACTGGAGAGAAACCTGGCTCCTTGCAACTTCCAGCTGTGGGCCCCAGTTCTGCCTCTGGGGTCACCTGGGGACAAAACTATACCCTTTCACATCACAGCCCGTTAGTTTCTTGAGTGTCTATAATGCCTCCCATTACTGTACTCTCCCCGAGGCTATTCACCCTAGTTCTTTTAAACACTCTACCTACCTAAGGGTTCCAAACCCCATTACGTATCCTGATCATTGTTCCCTGGACACGCCAGTCTGTTCAGGACACTCCCACATGGAACTTACCTGAACTAAACACTGAGCTCCAAGTACAGTCTAATTAGCGCAGAAAGGAGATCACTTCTCTTGTTCTGGCCAACAGAGCAGTCCTTTGAATCATATTTAGGTCAACAGTGTAAACCCATTCTTTGTACCTTTCCGCCACAGCCTTCTCCCCAAAAAGGGAAAACATATTAAAACATTATAACCCACTAGACTAATACTCAATTTTCCTAAGCAATATTCTAATTCTAGGCCAAGCAAATCCCAATAAGCAGAGGAGACCTGGCAGTGTATGGAGATCATAAGAAAAAAGCAGGAGCCAGTCAATAACCAGCCAAGACAGGAACTCAGCAGTTGTGCATGGCTAAAAGTTGTTCCATTAGGCCGTTGATAAATGATATAAATTCTCAAAGAAACCTTGAACACCATGCAATAGAAGCAGCAATTTGAAGGGACGTTAGCAACTTCTGGGGATTTATTAAAATGTGAACTGACACCCATCTTTGCAGCACCATGCAGGCAGTGTGGATAAGAGAATGAAAGTTGGTAGACTTCCCAGTCTCATCCAGCCAGTCTACCGAAGTTAAATCTGTAAGTCACACTTCAAGACGATGTACTTTGCAATGATGCTTTAACATTAAGCCAGCCAAAAAACAAAGGTTTACAGGGTACTGTGGATTTGCTGATTCTCTGGATAAAGAGTCTAGCCTAAAAAAAACATGAAAGTAGACTATTCAGATGACTGACAGAAAGGAACTGTCATCATTCTAAAACAGATGGTTTCTCCAGGATTTGGCCTATTTCCTTTCATCACAATGGTCCTAAGAAAATAGGTGGTGCCTCCGTTAAGTATACACTGTAGCCAGTTTCAGTTGACTGAAATGTCAATGAAAATGCTTTTCGTGTGACAAGTCCACAGCACTGTGTCTCTTAAGAAGATAACCTGAATGGTGATGGAAAATCCAGCCCAGGTGGTTTTAAATGCTGAACTTTGTAGGTGAAAGAGACCAAAGAGGAACTCTAAATCCATCAATTATTTTGGCTTTGCAAGAGAGCAAAATTTTCAGTCTGATGTTGGGTTTTTTTAATTTTATTTTATTATTAGTGGGAGGCTTGTAATTTATTTCAGCCTTGTGACTTTCATTGTGTATTCAAACAATGTCATAACCATCTAATTTAACTCTTTTATTTACATTTAAGGAAGTCTTTGTTTCTGATCAGGGTGTGTGGCACGTGACTAGATAGATGGCTGGATAGGGAGAGACCTTTTAGTGTAGTTTGGTATGACCTGGGAATTAACACAAGTGTCATGGGCTAAACACAGCATGGAAAAACACTCTAGAAAATTTGCATGGTGAGGGGGTCTGCTTTGGAGGCTGCTTAACTCACACTTCACAGAATGTCTTCATGAAATGGAAAAATGGCTTTTTATATTGGCCAAAGTAAATCTTGCTGAAAAGAAGAAAACAATAGAAACCGTGCTTTTGAAAGTCAATATAAATTATTCAGGAGTTGGTTTTATAGCTCTTCCCTCTGGATAATATAAATGTACTTTAACATACAGACTTATGCCTCTACTGCCCATCATCCAGGAATAATCAGTAGATACCCATAGGTGAAAATCTCCCCACAACACACTCACATACTCAGGATCAGCAGGGTGGCTTGCTTCTATTTCTTCTTACAGGTTGAAAAAGATAGCATAAGACCCCTGCAAATTAACTCAAGCAGGCTGTCCACCATGTTTCCTTGCTAATTGCCTAAAATATAGAAAACACTTAACCTATTGCTTGGCTGAACGTCAAAAGCCCTTAATGCCAGTGCAGTCTTTTCGAGTGTAGGAACATTTGTTCTTTCTTGTCTGATGTCAGAAAAGTGGGGGTAGATTTACTTTGCCTTAGCCAAGTTTTTCTCTCCCATCAAAACCAATGTTTCCCCAACTTTAAGGAACCTTGCTTGGAACCATTCGGAAAACTAGTTAAAATGCACCATCATGGTCCCATGGGGGGTTTGATTAAGTAGGCTGGGAGAGAAGTCCAGAAAACTGCATTTGAAACAAAAACCACAGTTGGTCCTTGGTCCATACTTTAGAGAACTCATTCTAGAAACCTCACCACCCCACAGATATACACAAAACAGCTCCAAATGACCCACACAAGTGATGGAATGACAGTGAATTTTCAGCACAGATAAGAATTCTTTCTCTTTTTCTTCCCCTCCCACCCCTCCTCTCACTATTACTTCTCAATGACCCTTTCTGCTTTCCCCTTTTCCACTGTTTCCTTCCCATCTGTCTCAGCATTTTCCACTATGAATCACAGAAAAGCAGAAGAAAAGGCCTCCCATGTCTTGACTTTCTAAGCTGCAGACTTTCATTTGTTGGTGTCCTCAAACTTCAAGAATTTTCCGTGAGTCAGGTACTGATGATAAACTTATTTTCCATACAGATCCATGACTTCTTTCTTTTTCAATTGCTAAAGGCTTTGGAATCTCCACATCAAGGCAACAGATTGGGGATGTAAAAGGAAAGGAAATTCAGTCTAATCCATTGTGTCTATTACTTAGCAGCTCAGAGAAAGATTTACTGGAAGAACTGAAGCTGGAGTACAAGACTATCAGCAACGAATTTGTTCGCTCAATTTTCATTTATTCTAACAGCAACAACTCTATTTTATCTTTTGCCAGGACATGAGATAAAAATAAAACAAAACCTAGTTGTCATTGCTGTTAGTTGCTCAAGAAATAATTTAAAATGTAGAAATCAAAGAAAATCAAATAGAAAATTGAAAAATGTTGTCATAATAGAACATCAACTTTATTTCTTGTTACCTAAAATCGATGGATCTCCCTTCATTCACAGATTATCTTAAATCGCTCCATCAGTCTTGTATGGACTCTTACCAAGCTCCTGACAAAAACAAATGAAAACAGGTTAGTTTACCTGTTTTCATTCCTCTAAGTAATTGGTTATTAACATAGTGTCCTTAGATCCCAAGGAGCCCATGGATAGAATACTGGGGGTCCATGACCTTGGATGAGAAAAAAATGCATCTTGATTTTCATTGACTTTGACCAGGTATTTAACATATTCCTCTTTTATAAAAGTAGGAAATAATATTAGCAGTATCTGTGACTATTAAGAGAAATCACAGATATTTTTCTTATCCAGTTATACAAATATGTTGAAATAGTGTTTACATTCATCACTATATTAAGCTATGGTAATTTGTAGACAAGTTGATATATCTTATTATTTAATGTGTTTGTATGTGTTAATATACCATAATTTTTTTAAATGTACTGATATTTGTATTTTTATAATTTAACTTCCTTATAATTCTATGTACTTTGTTTCATATATGTGAAATATTATTTCAAAAAGAGGTCCATAGCATTAAGAAAGTTAAGAACTTCAGCAATAAGTTTTTAATACTCTAATTCTATGTCAAATCAAATAATCTTTAAACAAAACATATTAGCTTAGGTCTCCATATGATTTCCTTCGGTGAGCACAACTCAGTATCATGATTTTGGATTTTGAATGTTCATGAGTGTAAGAGACATTTACCTATAAGACATCTCTGCAGACACGCCCATTTCTTTATTCATTATTCTTCCTGAGAAAACCCCCTTAAATAAGTAAATAAGTTAATTTCTCTTGGGAATTCAATGCCAAAAAAAAAAATACTCCAAATGGATTTTTATGATTCCCTTTGTTACAAACAAGAATGATGTCTTTGGTTTTTAGTTATTGTTGTTGTTTTACCAAGGCTGCCAAGAAGATCAGAGCTAAATGCAGTACCTGATTTTACTGGCAATAACATCCCAATTTGGGTGTAAAATTGTCTCTTAAAATAGTTTCTGTTATACTATTTTAGCTGTCTTGCATTGTAATTTTTTTAAAATTATAAGTTGACATGAAACATTTTTTGAGGTAGAAAGAGTGAATAGATTATTCTTCACAGCTTCAACGGGCAAGTCCTTCCATCTAGGTATTGTCCAAGTTCTGCCCTATCCTGGGAAAGGAAGATCTTTCCCCTATGTAACTTCTAGAAGCTCTCTCAGTCATCAGAGTCAGGAGCTCTACAACCCCTAATCAACTGCTAGAAACAAAGTAACTTCTACAACCCCTAATCAACTGCTAGAAACAAAGTAACTTCTCTACCGGATCTTTCAAGTTGCTATGTTATGGGGGCCCAGGCAGGCCAAGCCCACCACAGAAAGGTTCCACCAGGCTTAAGAGACATAATCTGCCCCCAAGACATTCCAGTGATTCAATTCCCCCAAGCATTTAAGAGCAGTTATGCAAATAATTCATTAACTGCAGAACTTTGCCTTTTAAGGAGTTACTCACGAAACTATCATCTGATTTTCTAAATCAATGAAATTGCCACCCACCCTCTACATGAGGACTCTATCCTATCCTCACCTCCCCCAACCCCCACCATCCAGGTTCACTCACCTAATGGAACCTCCCAGGGGCCTCCCAAAGGCTTCCGGGAAAATCAAAGGAATACAGGTTCTGAGAGAGTAGTGTGAAACCATGTGGGTCACTTCAAATCAGGAATGTGACTCCTTGAGATTTCACTCTGAATGAAGCACCCATTGTCTCCACCCACTAACTGTTGATTTGGGACTGACTCACTGCTATTGAGAGGAAGTAATGAGTTTTCTTCCTGAGTTCCTGACAAAGAATTAAGGAGAGCTGAGCATATATAACTTTAGCTCTGCCCCTGAACTTCTGAAGAGGGTGGGATATTATGCCCATCGCTTTCCCAAGAGGTGCTAAATGACCAAACTACTCCTTAGAAAATACTCTGACCTTTTGGGAGGAAAAACTGTTCACCACAACCTACAAAAGGGCTCAATTTAGATTAAAAAAAAGATGATGATGATGGTGACAAGAAGGGCAAAAAAACAAACTGAAATGTCGAGGCTGAGGCTCATTCCGAAGTTGACCTTGTGTATTATCCTTGCCAAGTCTGTTTATCGGAGCGATGATCTGAATTTTACCTCTGGTCATAATTTCTCAATAAAAATGCCACCCTTGAACAATGGACAGATGCCTCTCAGGAAGTCAGAGTACTAGAAAGAGAATGAAGTCATTCAACCAAGAGACAGTAAATAAATACTGTGTTAGGCCCTGAAATAGAAATTGGGTACATTTTAGTGAATAAAACAAACATGGACAACTTTTTGGTCACTTTTTATAAGGTTAAATATACATCTATCCTGTGACTCAGCAATTCCACTTCTGGGTACTTGCCCAAGAACCATGAGTATGTATGTGCATATATGTGTAAGTTCATAGCAATCTTAGCCGTAATAACCAAAACCTGGAAACAGCCCCAAAATCATCAACGTGAAAATGGAGGAACAGTGTTTAGTGTATTCATACAATGGACTGCTACTCTTCAATAACAGGGAACAAGCTTCTCATATCTGCACCAACAGGAAGGAATCTCAGAGGCATCGTGTCAACAGGCAAAGCTAACATATGGTAACATAAAGGCTACCTTACACTGGTGACTGAAAATGCTTACCTGAGGTGAGGAAATGACCTAAGAGCATGAGGGAACTTTCATAGATGGTGAAAAAACTTATGATGAACATACATAATTGTCATAACTCATCATACTGAACACTGAACATAGTTTCTAAGTTTATGTAAATTACAATAATGTTTAAAATAATCTATAAAAAATTATTATTATCATCTGCCCACCTCAAAAAAAAAGAGAAGGAAAAAGAACAAGCATAGTCCTTGTGGTCCAGTAGGAAGACACTGACAACACACAAGCATAAAAGCAAATTGATAATCAAAAGTTATTGATAAGAGCATGAAGTAACTGAACAGTAATTACCTGCAGTAATAGAACAGAAAATAATAGCGGGATCTTACCAGTGTGGAAGGCCATTCTGAGAAGATGGCCTAAGAGCCAAAGGGTGAAAAGAAAGAGCCATGGAAAGAGCACACAAGTAAAGAGAACCATTTCGAGAGGAGACGGGGTGTGCAGAGGGCCTGAGATAGGGAGCTGAAGGGGCCAGTGTGGTGGGAGCAAAGTGGGTGATGGGAAGCCAGCATGAGATGGGGCTGAGGGGGAAGGCAGGGACCAGACAACACAGGTCAGAAAGGTTATGGTCAAAAGTCTGGATTTTATCTGTAGAGCAATGGAAGTTTGCTCATCCAAAAAATGGCTTATTAGAGAATGGTGTGATCTAATTTATGTTTTTCAAAGATCACTCTGCTGGAATGAAAATGAGCCCATGAGCTAGATAACCAATTTCTCTCTTAAAAGCTAATAACCTCCTTCAGATTGGATTTAGTTTTCCAACTGTATAAAGCAACTTAATCTATCATATTAATCCTGAGGGCTTGAATGGCAAGTATAAAAGAAAGGTGGTTCTCTACTAAATGAAATGGATTTGCCTTTTTCTGATCATTTCACTTCATTCTTCAACCTGAAAAGTATTTGAACACTCTTGACTACAGAATGGAGCTTGTCTATTAAGAAAATGCAACCTGCACTGTTAGGATTAAAGCTTTAGAAGGAGCACACAAAAACAAGTAGAAAGGAAGGAGCTACCCCAGTCGGCCGGTCCCATCTG
Source organism: Smutsia gigantea (assembly GCA_032199065.1). Taxonomy (NCBI): domain Eukaryota; kingdom Metazoa; phylum Chordata; class Mammalia; order Pholidota; family Manidae; genus Smutsia; species Smutsia gigantea. The sequence continues at coordinate 16,085 of JAVSCE010012634.1, forward strand.
TTGGGTCAACCCAGAATCGATGGGTATGAGTGTGGGGAAGGGGTGAGTGAGCCTCAGAGCCAGATTACCCTCTCAGACATTCTGCAGCTGTCTTAAGACAAATGCCTAGGTTAGCAGAAAAGAAAAAAGCAATCTTCTCATCTCTTCTCCCCCGCCCCCCGCCTAGTATCCAACCTCATAAAAAGGAGTAACAGCTCAGCCTGCAAAGCTGACATGGAAAGTACCCATCAGATCTGCAGCTGAGGAAGCCCCAGAGACACACTTATTTTGTGTACCAAGGATGCTGCAAACATCTTCCAGTTGTCTGATTATGCACTACTTGGAATAATGAATAAGATTCTATCCCCACGGGGTTGCCTGATAAAACGAAAAGTAAAAGTTGACAAATAGAAGGAAAGAGTGACACGCTCAGACACTTTACATATGCAGTGGAAATCCATGCTCAGCAAACGTGAGATGGGCAATTACTACACAAAGGGAGGCATCAAAAGAAAAGGCTCCAGCTGTTCAGGGTTTTCGGCCTGTCAGCTGAAGCAGGTGTCTTCTCACTCAGAAATCGGTAGAGCAGGGGATACCCAAGGCGACCTCCGGCCCCTTCTCCCACTCGGAGAGGAAAGTTGTACTTGAGAAGAATCGGATTGCCCTGATATCTTTAAAGCACTAAACTGTTTTAAGAACAAAATAAATACAAGAAAAAAAAAAGAACAACAATGCCATCAAATGAGTTACAAACAGGAAAAAATTTAAAAACTAGACATGTCAGAGAGAAGGAGCTCTAATTACAGACATACTGGGACCTGATTCCCATGCATCTGGCCAGGAATAGTTCTCTCAGAAGCCATCAACCAAGGACCTTAACTTACTTAAATATGTTGTCCTCGCTCTTCCTTCAGTGTGAATTAAGCCCTAGCCACAGTGCTTGCCACTCCTTTACCCCTAAGGTCATCATCAGCATCCATGTATTTATTGCCAAGATCTGTGCTCTCCCTTTCTCTCTCCTTCTCTCTCTTCTTGGATATAATTTTTAATTTAAATATTTTGCCAACATTAAGGATCTGAAGGTTACCTATTGGCTCCACCTTCCAGTCTTGGAAGAGCATTAAGGCTCTTTGTAATTAACACATGAAGTTTAAACTCGGTATTCTTAAATCAAGCCTATTACCTAAAGAAGAAAATGTTTAAGTATTGCTTGTCTAGATTCAGAAACTAAGCACCTCCGTATTATTCCAAAATGAAAATAAAATGGTCTTTTTAAAGTTCCTAGAGCTGCCAAGCATTCAGGAAGCTTTCATAGCCACTTCAGAAAAGGTTAGGTAGGCCAAGGGGAAGGGGTCATTGAAGGGACTGGAGGCTTGTTGACCCTCGAGCTGGATCCGGGCAACCTGAAGCTCTTTACCTCCTTCCTGCCCTCAGAACGCGTTCTGCCCACCATTCCTGCAGTGGGGACCATGTTTAAGGACACAGCCTTGAGAGAGTAAGGTGTTGTTGAGACCATTCAGACGGTATGTGACTGAGCCCCATTAAGGCCTCCATAAACTTATATAATTTGGCAGTGAGTGTGGAGATCTGCTCATCTTTCTGCTGCCCAAGACAAGCCTTGTAGGTAAGTTCCTTTGCTTATTAAACCTGCCATGTACCAATCCAGAGCAGCCTGCCTCTTTCCTGTCTTTCGCTGTCCTCCACATACAGGGTCTGGTTTATAATCAACAGCCAATTTCTAGCTCTCCTTAAAAAGAGGGTTTACTCAAAAGTGCTTAAATCTGAGTCCTTGGTCAGTGAGAAACAGCAGCCTGGGGCAAAGTGGGGGGTGATTTTTCTCACATACTCATTTTCTTTCATTCTTTTTTAATTTTTATTTTTTAAGGAAGCCAGAGAAGCCCTCACTGAACTGAGGCAGTGATGGTCTGCACCTTATTTGAAAGATCAAGTAAAGGACCCCACCTAATGCTAGTTTTCATGGAGTCTTGGGGGTACTTGACAATGGGCTGGGTGTAGTGGTGAAGGAGAGAGAGTACCAGAAAGTATCCCAAGCTCTCTAGTCTGGGCAAGGAGTTGGAAGGCAATGGCATTTACTGAAATGCAGGACAGGGGAAGTACAGCAGGTGGTAGGGAATGGGAGGAAGACCATGAGTTCAGTTGGAGGAATGTTCATTTTGACGTGCATGAAAGATGGCAAAGTTTACTCTCTCTTTTGGAAAATATGTTGACACCAAGATTTAAGTTCAGAAAACTGAGGACCTAATTTACAACACTGAACCTGGCTATTTGCAATAGTTTTACACACAACTGAGCCCCAGAGCCCAACACACACCCCTGACCCTTGTGGTTTTGCAGCCTGTGTAGCTACTCTGAACTCCCATTAGGGTTCAGGACCCACGGCACATTGAACATTATTTCTTGTTCCTGAAGATCATCAAAATGACCACAACACAGGGACTCTGTACTGCTCAGATGTCTGAAGATAGTCTTCGATGAGGTCAAAAAAATGAAACTGAACCTAAAAGTGGGTTCTATCCCACTGCCTGGGCTTCTCATGTTCAACCCAGGTTATCTCCCTCTGTGACAGCCATATGCCATCTTGGCAACCAGTGTTTATTCTGTTCCAAAGGGACACTGCAGTCCATGGCACCTTTCATGGGTCCTAATATTCAAGTCCCCACAGAAGAACACAGAACAGCCACAGAAAATAATGTGGACACTTCACATTTGGTCTTATGAGTGCTCACTGACAGTTAAATAACATGATATACACAACTGAATACTATTCAGCCATAAGAAAGAAACAAATCCTATCATTTGCAACAACATGGATGGAGCTGGAGGATATTATGCTCAGTGAAATAAGCCAGGTGGAGAAAGACAAGTACCAAATGATTTCCCTCATTTGTGGAGTATAACAACAAAGCAAAACTGTAGGAAAAAAATAGCAGCAGACTCACAGACTCCAAGAAGGGACTAGCGGGTACCAAAGGGGAGGTAGGCATTGGGGAGACAGGTGGGGAGGGAGGGAGAAGAGGATTATGGGGTATCATGATTAGCACACATGGTATGTGTGAGGTCATGGGAAAGACAAATAGTGACTCTGTGGCATCTTCCTACACTGATGGACAGTGACTGCAATAGGGTATGGGGGGGACTTGGTAATGGAGGGGTGAATGTAGTAACCACATTGTTTTTCTTGTCAAACCTTCATAAGAGTGTATATCAATGATACCTTAAAAAAAAAAGAAGAAATCTAGCAACAGTAAAAAATAAATAAATAAATAAATAACATGCCTACTCTCGGCTAGGGAAAACCTGTCTCATTTATATTTGCTGCTGTAGCTAGTTAATAACTACTAATCATTATACACAAGGTACAGCCACAACCATATGACCTGACTTATGTCTCCCTTACGAAGGAAGAGATTGAAAACAACTATCAACTATGTTCAAGTAATACAAAGCTCCTCTAATCAAGCCACATAAAGGAGTGTCCTTTGCAGCACAATTATTTGGAATCTAATTGGATTTTTAATGTGGTGGTGGTTGGGAAGGAGGGAGATCTTGGGTTTGGGTTTTTTCTTCGTTTTCTTTCTCCTTTTAGACTGAATGAGGGACACACAATGAGTATCTGGCTTTATGGGAAAGGAAATCTATCCAACAAAAAACAAACAAGGATAAAACCCCTGCTTCTGTCCAACAGCGATGAGCATAGCCTCAGGAGACAGGGGAAGCTGACTGGTTGCTTGGCTTCTCCAGTAACCCTCACTCTCTGCTCTTTCATATAATCTCTTCCAATTATGGTAAAGCCACACTGCGCGTGCTAACATGAATCACCCATGCCCCTAAATGTCTACTTAGGAGTTAACAGAGGTTACCAGAAGCAGCTCTGGTCTAAAGCTCATCTACTTTACAGCTCTTGTTTATCAAAATTCTTGAAACCTCAACCAAAGCCCGTTTCAGACCAGACCACAGCCCACTGCCAGGAAACGCATTTTCACAGGAGGGGCTCACAAGAAGCAGTTTTCCTTTGTTCTGGGAAGAAAGGGGGCAGTCTCCACTCAGAATGAGAGCTCAGATGGGTGAGCGAGGAGGAGAATGAGGTCAGGAACCGGAAGACTGGTTTTGCCAACTGGCACATCCTAACGTTAGGTACACAGAGGCTAGTTTCCTGAAGTGAAGCTCTGGAAGGTAACTGAACACGCAGTAGGGTCAGGGATGTGAAGAGCTCCCTCAGAGGGTACCCTTGAGGTCAGGAACGTGGCAGGAAAATGGGAGCAAAGCCAACTCTCACTGCACTTTTTGTTCTGGACCTGGTGCCTATGTTCCTTTCATGCACAGGCGTGCGTTTTCCTGTGGAATCTTCCAGGGAAGAAGGTGTCTGCCTGTGAATCTCCTGGGTGGCTCTGTGCTGGGTAAGCCAGCAAATTCCTCTTGTGCTCCTTCTCCTTATACAAGGTATAAAAGTTATAGAAGGGGAGAGAAGGTAGATATATTGCATACGCCATGGGTGTCTTCATTAACAAGGAGATTTATACACTTGACTGACCTACCAAAATTCCTTCCCTTGGCATGCAGGAAGCCAGGATGAAGGAGCACGCAACTCTCCTAAAAGTCCAGGCTCTGACCTGTCGATCTAAGCAGTCGCTTTCTCTCTGGCCACCTCTGGGTTACACTCTCTGTAAGTACCACCCACAGCAAGGCAGAGCTGAGGGTGGCTGGCTTTAGTGGGATGAACAATTTCTTAGTTTTGATTTTTCTTGGTGACTCAGGATTAAAGGTTGGCTGAGGGTGGTGGTTACAACTATTGACTATCTTAAAAAGGATTTGTAGGCCCCATCTGTTAACTGATTTCATGAAAAGTGTGCTCAGCCATAGTGAGAGGGACAAGTTGATTGGTCCCATAATGATTTCCCTGCCTGGAACTCAGAGCAGAGCTGATCTGGACCTTTTACTTGGCACTGAGCAAGGCTGGACTGCCTGGTTCCAACCCTCTGTGGTTATCTAACCTTTTATATCCAGTTCCAGTTGCTGCCTCAACAACTTGACTAGTGGAGTCAAGGACTGAAGGGCACAGCACCTATGGCACAGTGCTGACTGCTGACTGTTCTCCTAGTGGCCTCTGGGAATACTTAGAAGTAAATGCTACTACCAGGCAGATCTTTAAAGACTGTCAAATCCAATCAGGTCAAAAACTTTGGAGGCATTTGCTGACCCTCCCTTTCTCTCGCAACCCACACCCTACCAGTCTGGAAATCCTGTCCCCTCTACCTTCAAATACATCCAGGATCTGATTTCTTCTCACCATCTCCCTTCCTACCACCCCGGTCCGGGTCATTACCATCTCTCACTTGGGTTAATGCCACAGCTCTTCACTGGTGCCTCTGCTTTTTCCCCGGCCCATCCACAGTCTGTTGACACAGAAGCCAGAGAGATGCTTCTAAAACATAAATCAGATCATATCATCCATGATCAAAACTTTACAAAGGCCCCCTAGTTCACTCCAAGTAAAAGCCAAAGTCCTTCTAATGCCCACAAGGCCCTACCTGATTATCATTCACCTACTGGCTTACCTCTCCAACCTTACTTCCTATGAATCTCCTCATCCATTACTTCACTCTAGACTCACTAACCTCCCTGTCCTTGGGAAATTCCAGCCACTCTTCTGCCTCAGGTCCTTTGCACCAGCTGTTGCCTCTGCCTGGCAATATACAAGCCCCCCAAATCTGCTCGGGTCCCTCCTTTACTCCCCTCCAGTCTCTATCTAAATGTCACCTTGTCAATGAGACTTACTCTGACCACCCATTTAATTCCACAATCTCCTTCCACTTCATACTCCCATATGTCGCCTACCTTGCTCTGTCTCTTTTTTTCTTAGTCTTATCACCTTATACTACATAATATACTTAATTTATTATTTCTACTTCCACCAGCTCCATGAACACAGAGATCTTTGCTCGCCAATGTATCTCATGTCTCTAGAATGGTGCCTTCACATATATTCTGAATGAATAAATGAACGGTCATGTTCTGGAACTCCTTCAGTTCTAGAGCTATGGGGAACTGTCCACTGCATGGCCTGAATGGAAAGAAGACAAATCCCAAGGGACTTGACTATTAATCAAAGTACAAGTTAAGTCTTAGAATCCCATTTTCCCTCTCCTCCCACTCATCACTCTGTTCATGTGAGTAACTGTATAGGAAAGGATTTTCACTGTCCTGAAAAATAAAAAAGCATGTGGATTCTACTGCTTCCCACAGAACTGGGAGGGAATGGGTGAATATGACTATGAATTCTTATCTACCCTCCTAAGCAAAGACAAAGTTTCTTCTTTCAGTAATTTTTTAGCTCTAACTCTGGGCCAGGAACTGGAACATGTTGGTGAACAAGACAGAAAAGGACCCTGATATCCTAGAGATTAAATTCCAGTGTAATCATATATTCTAATTCTCAGTCATTACCAAGGTCTGTGCCCACATGGTCAGTTACTTATTTCCCAGCTGGGGATAGATGAAAATCCCAGGTATTCTCTATTACTTTCATTCCTAGGACCTTGCTGCTCAAAGTGGGGTCACGCACTGGGAGCGTCAGTTCACCTGGGAGCCCGTTAGCAATGCAGAGTCTCAGGCCCTTGCCCAAGCCTACCTACTGAATTGCGAACTGCATGTCAATAAGACCTTCAGGCACTTCTTATGCACAGAAATGCCTGAGAGGCACTGCCTTGGAACGCTCCACTGAATACAAGCCATTTGATACCACATAAATTGTGGGAAAGGGGAATCTGTGGAGTAGAACAGAGAGAATTCAGTCCATCTTTCCTTTTGCTAATGGACAGGGAATATCATTTGATGCCATAGATGATAACAGGAATTGTTGTAGAAGATTCTAGATTCATGTCCTTGATCATTTTAAAATTCAAAGAACACAAGTTTCATCCAAAATAAATATATATGATCATCATTTGCTAACCCTTTGGGTAGTCCTATACATTCAAGAAACAGTATTTAAAAGTATTAAGTAAATATTTTGAAAAGTATAGGCTCTGAGGTCAGACTTTCTGATTTCTAAGCTATCACTACATGAACCAATTTGCTTGGCCTTTTCTTAAGTTTCAGTTCCTGTTCTGTAAAAATAGGAATGATAATAGTACTTACCTCATCAGCTTATTATGAGGACTAAAAGAAGTAATATTTGTAAAGAAATAAGCATACACACAAACTTTCAGTTATAAGATGAATCATTTCTAGAGCGCTAAGGTACAACATGGTAATTATACTTAATGATGTCTTATATTCTTAGAATCCGCTAAGAGAGTAGACAGAAAATGTTCTCACCACAAAAAAGTTTAAAAAATAAAGAAATATAATGCCCAGCATACAATGAGTACTTTCAACAAATGTTAGCTTTTACTATTCTCATGATTGCTATTATTTCAATCATTTAATTTATTCAACAAATATTTTAGTAATAGGCTACAATAGAGAGGAAATCAAAATGGAGTATGAGGAGCCTATTTAGGTAAGCTGGTCCAGCAAGACCTTGCTGAGAAGAGGACATTTACATGAACAGCTGGAGAATGACAACAGCCAGTCACAAAAATGAGTCATAGAGTCACGCAGGGAAGAGGGAAGAGCAGTTGAATACAGGTACGTATCATGCAGGGCTTTGGAGTCCAGAAGAGGGGGCTGGATTTTTATTCATAATCAGTGGAAAGCTACGGAATCCTTTGAGACAAGGGAAGGAATTAGACCTAAATGTCTGTCAGGTTAGACTTTGTTAGGGTTCCATGGGGGGCAAAGGACTAGGAAAAGTCCCTGGGATGAACGAAGATGAATCAAAGAGGGTGTCAGCTTCTAAGGAACCGTCATTCTAACAGTCTGACGTGAGACTCAATGCCAAGTAGCCAAGTTCTCTCGCCATGTCTTCCCTTCGCGGCCTGAGGGCTCACCTCCTCACTGAGCATACCCGGTCAGGCTCGCATCTTCACCTCCTGGTGGAATTGTGCTGACATCTGTCCCCGACGTTCCAGGCTCTTTTGTCTGATCTCTCCGGGCATCTGGCACATACTGTAGAAAACACAGAGCCTCTATCTCATGGCAATTGTCATTCGTGTATCCTTTCTACACTTACTTAAGGCTAAATCTACTCTTTCCATCTTTGGAGTCTTACCACCTACTATAATGTTGGTACATGGGCCCCTGGTAGGGAACTCAATAAATGTTATTTTGAATGAAAGAACCAATTTCATGTTTATTTACCATTTCTTTCCTTACTGCAAAAAATGTGTGCCAAATCCAGCTTCTACATTTCAGCGACAAACTAGAGACCCAGAGACGGGGGATTTCCTTCGGGAAATGATGTCTTTGAGTGACAATTCCCTGCAAGAGAGAAAAAATAATCTCAACTTAAAATGCATTTTACTAAGTGAGTGCATACTTTTCTCACTTTATATAGTTTGTTTGTTTGTTTTTAAACTTCAGCCCAGGATTATTCCCTTAGAAACTACAGAATTATCCACCACCAGTGTTTTGGGTCTATTTTTTAAAGTTTTTCCTCCCCATAGCCCTTTGTGGTGCTTGTCATTTCACAGAGGGGGGGGGGACTGAAGAACTGAAGCACAGGAAGAGCAACCAAGTGAGTCAGTGATCAGACAAGCGCTTCCTGTGAGCCGGCTGCTCTGGGGGCATTTCCGAGGAAGCCACGCTTATCCCCGCCCCCACCCTCACCTTTGTGCCCTTCTCTCAGGTCCTGAGTCCAGCCAGGTGTCGCTTCACCTCTTCCCTTGCCTGCCAGCCTGGGCTTGTTGTGCCCTTTCACATTCAGGGATCCTAACAGCTGCACCTGGCTGGCCACCATCACCACGCTCGTGTGTTCTCTGGAAGACTTAGAACTCATCTCCACCAGAGCTGCCCTCGGACATGAGAAGGCAGGAGAGACGAAATGCCCTTACTAATGAATCTGTTACATGAATGTAGTTCTTTGCAGGGGAGGAATCCAGGTTTGGGAGACCAGAAGCTTAGACATCTTTGAGGAAAAAGCATACAAAATTACAAATAGGAAATTAGATACAAAATTGAACATTTCTTTAGAATAGGAAGAGAACTCATAACAGATTACATATTTTTTTTAATGGCTGAGAAATACCACAAGTATCACAAAATCCAAGGGTTCCTGGGGCCAGAGCGGTGAAGAGCTCTGAATTTAGAGTCACCAGCGTATGGTAACTCTGACTCTAGTCCTGGAGTTCTTTTCTTCATTTCCTGCCCACATTTTTTGAAACGCTGCCTGCCTTCCCCTCCCCCATTTTCTCACCACTAAATCACTCCCTAATCGTAGGCACTCAGTTCGGTCCACACCATGCCACTGAAACTATGCTCTCAAATGTCCCCAGGGGCTCCTGGTCACCAAATCAGGTGGCTTTTGCTCAGCTTTCGTGCTCCTGGTCTGTCTTTAGCCGTAGACACTCATAACTACGCCTGCCTTCTCAGAATCCTACCCACCTTGGCATATGCAAGAGGCTATATTTTCAGTTTCCCTACCGCATGGGCTCATCTTTCTCCTTCCCTGGTTCTACTTCCTCCTTCCATCTCCTGTGTGAGCCCCAGACTCAATCCTCAGCCTTTGCATTTGTGAGCGCACATGCTTCCCCATCCCCTTGAAGCTTCAAACATACCATTAATGCCTAAATCTGTAACCCTCGCCTTGACATCTCTCCAGTGTGTCGTTCCTGCCAACTGAGTACCTCCACATAAAAGTCCCCGGGACCTCCAACTCAGCATGCACACAGCCAAACTAATTATTGCATGCATTCCAAAACTGGTTGACCTCACTAGATGCTAAATGCAATGTTTCTAAAATTAAGTGCATCGTCTTCCCCATGGCTGTCTATCAGAACTTCCCCCTTTCTGTTACAAGTCTGATCTAAGTGGATGAGTGTCAAGTCATAATCTCAGCAGAGGAAATGACACTCTCCTTCTCGCTGTCTTTTCTGCATAAAGTAATTCATTCTGGTTTGTTCCTCATGAGAACAGGAAGTTGCTCTGACAGGTTGACTAGGAGAAAGAGCATCTGCAACCCACTTCATGAGTTCAGTTTACATGCAGCTCTCCATCTAGAGTTAAGCTGAGGCTCCAGGCCCCATCAGAAGGCATTTTTGTGGTCAGGGATGCTGTTGTGATTATGGCAATTAACAGGAACTGGGCATTTAGAAGATGAACATTGTATTACCAGCAGAAGCAAAACACGACAGAACAGACAAGCAAACCAAACCTTTGTGCTTGTATAATAGGAACACGAGAGCAAAACCAGCTGTTACCCTCTTCTCTTCCTAGTACCGCAAGGAATTAGAAAAGGTCATTACACCAGGGAGCAGAATGGCAGAGCTCGGGGGGAAGGACTCCGTGAGCAGAGAGACGAAGAAGAAAAGGACAGAAGAGGGAGAGAGGGAAAGAGAGGACACTAACATGGAACTGGAACCACTAACCTTTTTTTTTTTTTATATTATGTAAGAAGATGCTTGCCAGCATAGTCAGTTAATAAAGTTATAGAGGAGTTTTATTTTATGTGGGCATTTTTCAGACTTGAATTTGACCAATAAATAACACACACACACACTTGTCTTAATGCTAAACCCTGTTATATGAAATTCCACTTAAAATATCTTGACATTTCCCTTACACCAGTCTTGTGACCATTATAGAACCGAATGACCATTATAAAACTGAGTCATGGGTTGCATTAAAAAAATGGGCCTCTCGTGATAGGTGTCAATAAAGTACATAAGCATTAGAGCTGTTTGAGACCTTGGAGATCATTAGTACAGCAATGCCATTTACAAATAAACTTTGGCTTGGGGAAATCAACCTGACTTGTAACACTCAGACTATCTGCAAAGATAAAATCTGATATCACCACCACCATCAACCAGAAGATTGTTAAAAGGAAAATCTTTTCATTTGCAAATAAATCAACTAGTAATTTGCAAAAAAGAGTTACTCTTAGAGTATTCATGTATGCATACACTCTACAGTGTCTAATGATGAAGGCCTACCATCGTGAAATGTTTAATGAGAATACTTGAGTTCAACATCGCCACCTGAAATTTATTAGAAATCTCTTGTAAGAAGCATGTGTGTTAGATGCTCTGTATGATTTTTAAGGTTAATTAAAGGAAGGAGAAAGGAAGGGGGGAAGAAGGAAAGAAAAAGACAATGTCTGGCCTTTAAAAACTTTTCTAGCTGGAAGAAGGTATTGCTATTTAACACTTTATTTAAAACTCTATATGTTTTTCTATATTATGTCTGTCTCATTAACTAAAAAGGTCTCTGAGGGAGGAAAGCATATCTGGTTTACTGATTAATCACTCAGAGTAAGTACCTTCCATTAATAGCATTTGCTCAGTACATGCTTCTTGAATTGAAATGAATTCTGTCTCTATTATGGTGCATCCAGTCGCCAATACTAGAGTGAATCCTGTCCTTTCTACAGCGTTTCAGACTCACTAGTACACATCCAATAAATCTTTTGCATAAAGAATAATTAATACTGTTTTTTTTTGCATAATGGCTTGCACAAGTGGGTTTCAAATACCCAAGGGAAAAGTACACGATGGAAACATTCACCTATTTAAAAACCTCATTGACCATTTTAGTTTAAATAATCAGTACCTTTTTTTTTTATTAAGGTATTATTGGTATACACTCTTATGAAGGTTTCACATGAAAAAACAATGTGGTTACTACATTTACCCATATTATCAAGTCCCCACCCATACCCCAATGCAGTCACTGTCCTTCAGTGTAGTAAGATGCCACAGGTTCACTATTTGCCTTCTCTGTGCTACACTGTTTTCCCCGTGATCCCCCACACCATGTGTACTGAACATAATACCCCTCAATCCCTTTCTCCCTCCCTCCCCACCTGCCCTCCCACATCCCTCCCCTTTGATAACCCCTAGTTCCTTCTTGGAGTCTGAGTCTGCTGCTATTTTGTTCCTTCAGTTTTGCTTCGTTGTTATACTCCACAAAGGAGGGAAATCATTTGGCACTTGTCTTTGTCCGCCTGATTTATTTCACTGAGCATAATATCCTCCAGCTCCATCCATGTTGTTGCATGCAAATGGCAGGATTTGTTGGAACCACTAACCTTTGAAGAATAAAATGGACTTTTCAGTGCCCTAATGGAAAAAATTAAAACTTTATCAACTGAATACTGAGGAAAAAGACAAGTAGATATGGACTAGTCAATCTCTAAGATTGACACACAGAATGGTTTCTAATGGGAATTGACCTAGAAGTTGAGAGATGGTTTGCTGGGGAGGCAGAACCCAGCCAAGCAAAGAAGCTGGCGGAGAGTATCAAGAGAAGCAAGACCCATTTCTTTTCAAAGTCAAACTTGTCAAGACTTACTCTGGGAGAGAAAGTGTCTCCTTCAGAAAGAAAAATACAGATTGATATTTTATCTCATCTTGGAATCCAGAGTCCATGTGGATATTATCGCTCTAAGTGATTGGATAGACAGATAATTCTTCTAGTGATATGTATTCTCATCTGTTTTTTAAAGCAGATAATGTCATCACAGAACAAGCAAATACCTTCAGAACGGAGCACGCCCAGGTGGCGAGCAGTCAGTAGATTAATATTCCCCAGGGTTCTGCCGTTGGTCCTCTTACTCAGTTCATTTTCCGTTTGGGATCCTCACCTAATTCTGAGACCTAAATACCCAACTCCCTACTGTGTATTGTCACGTGGGCCTCCCTCAGGTTTTTGTTTGCATCCTATTACCACATAACAAACTACCTCACATTCAACAGGAAAAAATATGGATTCTCCTGCTGGTGAATCCAGAGGCTGCCTGCAGTCCAGCTGGTGGGGACTGGGCTTGGCCGAGCAGCTGTGCCCCATGCCGCGGGCCAGGCTTGAATCTGCTCCCTCTGCTTGTTCAGGAGCCCAGAGTGAGGGAATTCTCGTGTTCACCCTAAGCAGGAGAAGCTCCTTCCTTTAGCAGAAGCGCTCGATGCTTCTTACAGCTGAGGCTCTGAAGGGCACACTGTCGTTCTCATCCACATTCTGTCACTCAAAGCAAGTCATGCAGCCAGGCCCAACCTCAAAGGCTCAGACAAGTACAGGTTTCTCACACTGGCTGAGAAAAAGCAAATGACTATTTGCTGAATGATAGTCTAATTGACTACAGTTCTCAAACTCACTGTCTCCAAGTCTCTCATCCACCTCTTTCATTTAATGAATGGTTATCATCATCCATGCAGCCAGGAAAACAAAACTCATTCTAACCTCTACCTAACCTCAGTAAGTTTTTATTACCAAATGTTATGGATTCTCACTCCTATAGATAAGTCTTCAATTATCTATACTTAATGGAGGCCTGCAGAGAAAACTGTAACGATTTCCTGACATCCTGCTGTCCCACTGCATAGCTGGTTGTTCTACTATGCTAAAATGAAAATGTTAGAGTAACCAGGTAAATCTAGATGATGACAAAAAGCTTTTCTTTTACAGAATCCCAGCTAATAAATGCAGAAGAAATGATAGAATTTAGAAACCCTAACAAATATTTTTGTTTGTTTTCATTTTTATTTAATTTTTTTATTATATTGGTTTCAAATATATAGCACAGGGCTTTGAAAGTTGTCTACATTATTAAATGCTCACCCCAACCAGTGTAGTTACTGTCAACATAAAAAATTGTTACCAAACTACTGACTATATTCCCGATGCAGTACTTTCATCCCCATGATTAATTTATATTATGATTGCGATTTTGGGCCTCCTTGTCCCCTTCACCAATAGATATTTGATCCAGTGAAGATCATCAGTTATGGAAACCATCAATCAGATCAGGGCTCTACTAACCACCTCACAGTGCACAAGATCACATCACCCCCACCAAAGATTATCACACCCAAAATGTTAATAGTGTTGGAGAAATGCAGAGGGACTCCTTGGCAGCATCAAGGAACTTTAATCCCTGAAGCTGTAGGACAGAAAATCTGAGCATCAGGTCTAGCTCTTACTTAGTAGGCTCCAGAGAAATTTAAAATCTCAAGTCTGGCAAGTCCACTATGCCAAGGACAGGACCCTGGCTGAAAAATAATGTTACCTTGAGATTGGGAAATGGGACAGTTGGGTATGTACTCAAAACCCTTGAAACTTTCCTCTGACCTTTCTGGGCTTGCAGAAGAGACCCACTTCTCCCTGTTAATGGTTAACGTTCCCCTTGCTTGAAGATGGCATCGAGGCCTCTCCCTTGTAAGAAAACACTTTCAAATATCAAAATATACTCCCACCTCAAATTGTCACTATTTGCAGATGACATGATACTGTACATAAAAAACCCTAAAGATTCCATTCCAAAACTACTAGAACTAATATCTGAATTCAGCAAAGTTGCAGGATACAAAATTAACACACAGAAATCTGTTGCTTTCCTATACACTAATGATGAACTAACAGAAAGAGAAATCAGAAAACAATTCCATTCACAATTGCATCAAAAAGAATAAAATACCTAGGAATAAACCTAACGAAGGAAGTGAAAGACCTGTACTCTGAAAACTACAAGACACTCCTAAGAGAAATTAAAGAGGACACTAACAAATGGAAATGCATCCCATGCTCTTGGCTAGGAAGAATAAATATTGTCAAAATGGCTATACTACCTAAAGCAATCAACAGATTCAATGCAATCCCTATCAAACTACCAACAGCTTTCTTCAATGAACTGGAACAAATAATTCTAAAATTCATATGGAACCACAAAAGACCCCGAATAGCCAAAGCAATCCTGAGAAGGAGGAATAAAACAGGGGGAATTACACTCCCTGACTTCAAGCTCTACTACAAAGCCACAGTAATCAAGACAATTTGGTATTGGCACAAAAACAGACCCACAGACCAGTGGAACAGAATAGAAAATCCAAACATTAACCCAAACATATACAGTCAATTAATATTTGATAAAAGTGCCTTGGATATACAATGGGAGATGACAGCCTCTTCAGCAGCTGGTGTTGGAAAAACTGGACAGCTACATGTAAGAGAATGAAACTGGACTACTGTCTAGCCCCATACACAAAGGTAAACTCAAGGTGGATCAAAGACTTGAATGTAAGTCATGAAACCATAAAACTCTTAGAAAAAAACATAGGCAAAAATCTCTGGACATAAACATGAGCAACTTCTTCATGAACATATCTCCCCGGGCAAGGGAAACAAAAGCAAAAATGAACAAGTGGGACTATATCAAGCTGAAAAGCTTCTGTACAGCAAAGGACACCATCAGTAGAACAAAAAGACATCCTACAGTATGGGAGAATATATTCATAAAAAACGTATCTGATAAAGGGTTGACATCCAAAATATATAAAGAACTCATGCACCTTAACAAACAGAAAGCAAATAATCCAATTAAGAAATGGGCAGAGGACATGAATAGACACTTCTCCAAAGAAGAAATTCAGATGGCCAACAGGCACATGAAAAGATGCTCCACATCGTTAATCATCAGAGAAATGCAGATTAAAACCACAATGAGATATCACCTCACACCAGTGAGGATGGCCAACATCCAAAACACAAACAACAACAAATGTTGGCGAGGATGTGGAGAAAAGGGAACCCTCCTACACTGCTGGTGGGACTGCAAATTAGTTCAACCATTGTGGAAAGCAGTATGGAGGTTCCTCAAAAAACTCAAAATAGAAATACCATTTGACCCAGGAATTCCACTCCTAGGAATTTACCCTAAGAATGCAGCAGCCCAATTTGAAAAGGACAGATGCACCCCTATGTTTATTGCAGCACTATTTACAATAGCCAAGAAATGGAAGCAACCTAAGTGTCCATCAGTAGATGAATGGATAAAGAAGATGTGGTACATATACACAATGGAATATTATTCAGCCATAAGAAGAAAACAAATCCTACCATTTGCAACAACATGGATGGAGCTAGAGGGTATTATGCTCAGTGAAATAAGCCAAGCCGAAAAGACAAGTATCAAATGATTTCACTCATATGTGGAGTATAAGAACAAAGAAAAAACTGAAGGAACAAAGCAGCAGCAGACTCACAGAACCCAAGAACGGACTAATAGTTACCAAAGGGAAAGGGACTGGGGAAAATGGGAGGGAAGGGAGGGATAAGAGGGAAAAAGGGGCATTAAGATTAGCAGATGTAATGTTGGGGGGGCACGGGGAGGGCAGTACAACTCAGAGAAGACAAGTAGTGATTCTATAGCATCTCACTACGCTGATGGACAGTGACTGTAATGGGGTTGGTGGGGGGGACCTGATGAAGGGGTAGTTTAATAATTGTAATATTGCACATGTAATTGTAAATTAATGATAATAAAATAAATTATATTAAAAAACATATATATATATATATACTCCCACCTCCCCTCCCAGCCACCCTACCAATAACTAGGGTCACTCACAATGTACCCCATAATAGTGGGGAAGACCAAAGTCCTGCACTATCACCTTTTAGCCAAGATAGTAGGTCAAAACAATCTTGCATGCTAGGGGGAATAGCTGGGGTGGTGGTCATTGAAATGGTGCTTCGTTCCCCAGTCAGGCTCATAAAGAAACCCTGTGCATCCTGGAGGATCTCTGCCAATGCTACCTCTCAGAGCTGCTGTGGGACAGCTGTGGCGTCTGTCAGGGCAGAGTAGCACTGTCTCAGCTATGAAGTATGTGCCATCAATCTGGTCAACGAGCTCGTGTCTGTCTTACCAAGATAACAGGTCAGGAACAGTTCACATGCACAAGGCAGGGACAACCATCCACATGCACGGTCTTGCCCTAGGCTACTTTAGCTCTGTCATAACTTAGTCTGAAGGGACTGGAACTGTCTGAGCATTCCCCAGAATACCACAGTAGTCTATTCTACAGATGACAGCCAAGATGAGCAAGAAATAGAAGTATTTTAGAGGCCTTGATAAGACACATGCACTCCAGAAGGTAGAGGCATCCTATGAAGAATCAGGGGCCTGTCTCATCACTAAATATTGTAGGGGTTTGGAGGTCTGGGAGATCCTTTAAATGACTCCATTCCTAGGATCTGCATCTCCCTTGCCTTTTTCTTTCCACCACAACTCACCCCTGTTCTTTGTTTCATGAATGTTGCCAAAAACAACATATCAAAACTGAACTCACAACCCTCCCCAGAGACCCTGCTCCTCTCCTGTTTTGTATCTCTTGGTGACTGTCTCTACCTCCCACCCAGCTGCCCTAGCCTGAAATCTGGGCATATGATAGACATCTCTCCCTTTACACCCACATCCAGTTAATCATTGAGTCCTAAATGTCTCCCATGGCAGGCTTCTCATCTTCTTCTCCATTGCTCCAATTCTAATACAGGCCTTCAGCCTCCCTTTCCAGGGCTGACATTGGAGGCACATATTACATTGGACAGAATAACAATTTTATAAATCTGTGGTGCATTGACTTTTCATTTTACCCACTCCCCACCTGTATGAACTTGGACAAGTAAATTAATCTCTCTAAGCCTCCATTTCTTCTTCTGTAAAACGAGATAATAAATAGCCACTTCATAAGGCTGGCATGAAGGTAAAATGAAACAGATACGTAAAGTGCCTGACACAAGAGTTCATCAGTGACAGCAATCAGCAATGTTGGTAATAGTAGTAATATTTTTCATATTACAAGTGATTTAGTGTAGGTTGAAATTGGTAAGAAAATCATTGCAATGGTTTTAGGAAATGGCCAAGTAGAGGAAGGGAATGGAAGGTGTCTGTTAACAAAAGTAAAATTATGAGAAAACAAGAGACGACTCCTTTAGGCCTTAGGAACCACCTGTGTAGCACCAAAGGGGAGAGCAAGGGACCCATAAAAATCTCTGCCCTCCAACCTCCCACTCGTACCCTGGGAGCCTGGGATATGCAGCCTGCGGGGGTCAAGGCAGAGCAGGGGAAAGGTTAGGGCTCAATTCAGGGCAAATCAGGCAAGAAACAAATGTCAACCAACTACCCAACTGTCACCCAACACCTTAGTTACAGCTAATATTTTATTACATATTTGTGAAAAACAACCTGAGAGCCAGACCCTTTCAGGAAGCAATATTAGATGGTCTGGAGTAAAGGAAGATGGAAGGCATCAAAGAGGAATAGGAAAAAAAAATCCAATTGTTTTAAGTCTAGCACATTTAGAACTAAGAGGTTTCAATAAAGTGGCCAGATATGAAACTATAAAATACATAGAAAAAAAGGTAAGAAAACCTAAGAATGCCTTTTCTTTATACTGTAAACACTGTTCATATTACCATTTATAAAAATTTTTGCAACATTGGCAGGTAAAAGAAATATTCTCACTATAATTTGCATTTTTAAATATTTTGAATTTGAAACTCCTTTTTAGTTTTTACTGCCATTCGTATTTCTTCTTCAGTGAATTATCTAAGATAATTTACTCTTTCAAAAATTAAGCTGTTGTCTTTTTGTTACTAGTTTATAGCAGCTCCTTATAAAACCTATATGAAGAAAACTGTGGCAATCATATTGCAACATATAAATGTATCAGATTAACATGAACTCCTTACATTTACACAATGTTATACATTGATTTTTTCTGAACTGTAACTTTCCTGAAGGAATATAAAATAATCTGAATAAATACTGGGCCATATCTTATTTTCCTGGAAGGGTAGACTGCATAGTGAAAAGTAGTAAAATTCCCCCAAATTAAATTATAATAAATTGTATGTAATTCTGATAAAGATCCAATAGGATTTGGCAGAAGAGTGGGTAGGACGAGTACTGGTCGAATTGATTATAAAGACTATCTGTAGAGCAAATATGCAAAAATGCTGACACTTTGGAAAAAAAAGTCATGGAGACACAGTTATTAAAATAGAATCACTAATCCAAAAATAGACAAAGATATGGAAGGAACAGAGGGCATTCAGAACCAAACCTAAGCATAAGGCACATCTTAGTCTAAGATCATTGCTATCTCAAATGAATGGGAAATTAAAAGACAATGTTACTTATATTATTAGTTATCTATTTTGAAGAAATTAAGTTTACTACCTACCTCACACTGCCTACCCAATTTTTAAATGTCATAAGCGTAATAGAGCTGAAGTACAATGAAAATTTTATATGAGAAGAAAATAGAGAAGTATATAATTATAATCATAGAGGGAATGAAGCCACCGTGTGACAGAAAACTATAAAGGAAACAACAGATTTGCTTTAAAAAACTAAACATTTCTACATGGAAAAAGTTAACAGACAGATGACACAATGGGAAGAAATATTTCTAATACATGTAACAAAGATAAAGAGTTATTCACACCTTATAAAAAGCTTCTATAAACCAGTGACAGAAGACAGCCTAATTTTTGAAAGAGTAAATTATATTAAATAATCCAGTGAAGAAATACAAATGACAATAAAGAAAACTAAAAATGAGAGTTTCAACTTCAAAACTATTTTTTTAAATGCAAATTATGAGAGAAATTTTTTTTGCCTGCCAGTGTTGCAAAAATGTTACACACAGAATAGAGAAAAGGCATTCTCACATGATGTGGGTGGGAGTGCAAACTGGCACATTTTTAGAGAGCATTATGACAATACCTACTAAAAGGTATAACATATAGTTTATGCCCACTCTTTCTAATTCTGTTTTTCCATCGTAGAGAAATACTAGCAGAAATGCACAGACATGTCTATATACAAACAAGAGTCTTTAACAGCATTTTTTTCTTCCAACAGCAAAACTTTGGGAACTAAATGTCTCTTAGTAGAGAAATGACTGAGGATGTGGCGATGGTAAATATACACTAACAAGGAAACATTCTGAAACATTCTGAGACATCCTAAAATTAAGTCACATACGGGCGGGCAAATGGAGAGAGACAAGTGAAGGTGATCAGTCACTAGCCACAGGCCATGCAGAGCTAACGAGCAGCTCCACGCTCCCAGATGAAGTCATTTCAGCAATTACCTAGGTCCCCAGAACCACTCCCTCCCTCTTGCTCATGAATAGTGCCTGACCATCATCAACAATCAATCCACCAGCCTTCTCTAGGGACTAACCACCTCTTCACCTTCCTCATCTATTGCCACCTTCCTTATCTATATAGAGCCAATGTGAATTTGAATAACTTTCTCTCCTTACAATGCCTTATAAATGTCCCATTTCTTATGTCTGGCAGACAAGTTGTTTCTCTGAACTGGCTTTGCTGCTGGTGAAGCAAAACTTCGGGTCCCAGGACTCAGTGCTTTTCCTGGGTGCATCCATAAAAGCTCAACAAAACTCTTTTATTTCAGAGAATCTCTCCGTCTGCAGTTTTTGCTTTGTCAACACGGCCATTAAAAAGAAAGAGGCAGGTCGGTATGTATGGAGTAAGAGGAGATGTCCATAGTGTCTCCTTCAATTATTTATCTAAAACCAGAATTAAAGCAGATATGGATCTAATTGGAAAACTACACAAAGAAAAAAAAAAACGCCTAGGAAATAGTGACAATGGGTGCTATGAAGGAAACGGTAGAAGATAGTAGATGTAATCCTGGGCTCATCTCTTTCTCATGCACCCAACACCCAGTCAGCAGACCTGAAAAGTCTATTACCAAACATGGATCAAAATTTTCCACTTTCCTCCAGTTGCCCATCTACTCTGGTTTTCAGCGACTTCCCTAGCACTAACCATGAACTGCCTCAGCCCAGTTAGAAAGCCCTACCTGGGCCAGGCTTTCCGTGCCCAGCGGCCAGCCCTGTGCAGCTCACTGTCCTTCATTCTGTCGCTGCCACAGGCCCTGCTCTTGCCTGGTGATTTTCAACAAGGAACGGGAAAGGATCCACCCTCAAGGGGATGCTGGGAAACGCTTGGTGGACATACTTGCTTCTGTGAAAGGATTTCGATCTTAAGATGGAACCACAGGCAAGAAAATGGAGAATCTCACGCATGCGCCTGCTGAAGAACCGAATAACTAAGAGACCTATTTTCCGTAAATGCCTGACTTACGGAAGGTGGAGACTTACCTTCTGACCACCGAACATCCACCAATGACCTCTCCCCATCCGCATGAACTTACCCTTTGGATTCTGACTGCACTGCCGCCTCTTTGCACTCCTTGCCCATAAATACAAGCTCTCCCAAACCCTCAGCGCACCCACCTGGTGCTGGGCTACATGTGTTTCTCCAATAGCAATTCCTTTGCTCTGCCGAATAAACCCCAGCTTGCTTTAGTACTTTATTTAGGCTAACAGTTGTCACAGTGATGAGGGGACCTATTGGCATTTTAGCACTTAAGAATGCTAAGCATATTGCTCTGTGCATTTAGTCCCACACAGTGCATTGCTTTATGCAAAGTACCAATGCAGGCCCATACAAAGCTGTTGCCTGTAGCTGGAACGCTCTTTAGTCTAATCTCTGCAACCCTGGTTCTTGTCATTTTAAATGGCCCCTACTCAGAGAGGCCTTCCTTCTAATGTAATTATCATTTCTCTTTATAGTGACACCCTATTTGAATTCTCCAGAGTTGATCATTATCTAATAATTCATGTATTTGTTAATTTGCTTGTTTATTTTCTCCAGTGCCATCCTAACCCCCGTCCCTCAACAGAGATGTATGTTTAAAGGGAGCAAGAACTTATCTGTCCTGTTCATCACTCTATCCCCTAAGCAGTGCTTGGCTCCTAGTAAGTACTTAATAAATGTTTGTTGAATGAATGAAGAATATTGACATCATACTGGGGCAGTAGGAACCTGCTGTAGGTAAAACTCCTTCGATCAAAAAAGCCTGGTCTTGAATCCTCTGTGATCTTGGGAAAGTTAATTAACCTTTCTGAACTGAAAAGTTATTTTCATTTACAAAAGGGACTTAGTAACCCTTGATTTGTGGAGTTGTTTTTAGAATTAATA
>JAVSCE010012635.1:0-29548 GCA_032199065.1 Smutsia gigantea
AAAAATAGTGTACAGTGAGAGTTAAGAGTCTTTGCTCTAGATAAATGGTAATTTTACTTAGTGTTTTACGAAACTGAGCTTGCTTTATGATTACGGGAATCCATGAGCTCCTTTGAAATTTAGATGTTCATAATGCATAAATATGGGGATGGGCTAAAATTAAAAGTGAAGAAAAATATAAAGGAGTATTGATGCTGAAGTATTCCTTTTTGTTCTAAGTTGCGTCATCCCCAGATCTCAGTGATCCCAGTGATGTTTGTGCTATTATGTTAGGGTTGCGTAGCATAAAATATTATTTTGCCCTTCACTCAGTAATTTCATCTAAGCCCTGTGCCCAAAAATGAATGAAAATCCTCATTTGTTTTGATAAATAACTAGAAATGACATTGTCCTTTGAGAATCATTTTGACACCTCCTTCAAAAAACTAAACTAAACTAAACCCTAACACTGTATTCATCTTGTGCTTTAGATGATGACAGATATTTGTTAAGAGAAGCAGTAAAGTGTCCCTCTGTTCCATTTGATTCATCAAACTAAGCTACGGATAAATCTTAACTTTTGTGTTGCAATGAATTTAGAAGTGCATTTGCTGATGATGTTTTAATTTGTGCTATAGATTGAAAAAACGGACATTCTTTTTTTGGAACATGTCAAAACATTCATCAAACTAAGCTCTGGATTAGTCTTAAATTTTTGTTTTGGAATGAATTTAGAACCGCATTTGCTGCTGATGTTTTATGTTTATTTTTTTAATTTTGCTGTCATTAATGTACAATTACATGAACAACGTTATGGTTACTAGACTCCCCCTATTATCAAGTCCCCACCACATAACCCATTACAGTCACTGTCCATCAGTGTAGTAAGATGCTATAGAATCACTACTTGTCTTCTCTGTGTTGTACTGCCTTCCCTGTGCCCTCCCCCTACATTATGTGTGCACATTGTAATGCCCCGTTTTCCCCCTTATCCCTACATTCCCACCCATCCTCCCCAATCCCTTTCCCTTTGTTAACTGTTTGTCCATTCGTGGGTTCTGTGATTCTGCTGCCATTTTGTTCCTTCAGGTTTTTCTTTGTTCGTATACTCCACACATGAGTGAACTCATTTGATACTTATCTTTGTCCCCCTGGCTTATTTCACTGAGCATAATACCCCCTAGCTCCATCCATGTTGTTGCAAATGGTAGGATTTGTTTTCTTCTTATGGCTGAATAATATTCCATTGTGTATGTGTACCACATCTCTTTATCCATTCATCTACTGATGGACACTTGGGTTGTTTCCATTTCTTGGCTATTGTAAATAGTGCTGTGATAAACATAGGGGTGCATATCTCTTTCAAACTGGGCTCCTGCATTCTTAGGGTAAATTCCTAGGAGTGGAATTCCTGGGTCAAATGGTCTTTCTATTTTTAGTTTTTTGGGAACCTCCATACTGCTTACCACAATGGTTGAATTATTTTACATTCCCACCAGCAGTGTAGTAGGGTTCCCCTTTGTCCACATCCTTGGCAACATTTGTTGTTGTCTGTCTTTTGGATGTTGGCCATCCTAAGTGGTGTGAGGTGACATCTCATTGTGGTTTTAGTTTGCATTTGTCGATTGATTAGGGATGTCAAGCATCTTTTCATTTGCCATCTGAATTTCTTGTTTGGAGAAGTGTCTGCTCAGCTCCTCTGCCCATTTTTTAATTGGCTTATTTGGTTTTTGTTTGTTGAGGTGTGTGAGCTCTTTATATAATTTGGGTGTCAACCCCTTATTGGATATGTCATTTATGAATATATTCTGCCATACTGTAGGACGTCTTTTTGTTCTGATGGTGTCCTTAGTTTGATATAGTCCCACTAGTTCACTTTTGCTCTTGTTTCCCTTGCCCAGGGGGATATGTTCATGAAGAAGTTGCTCATGTTTATGTCCAAGAGATTTTTGACTATGTTTTTGTCTAAGAGTTTTATGGTTTCATGACTTCCATTCAGGTCTTTGATTCATTCTGAGTTTAGTGTATGGGCTTAGACAATTATCCAGTTTCATTCTCTTCCACGTAGCTGTCCGTTTTTGCCATCATCAGGTGTTGAAGAGGCTGTCATTTCCCCATTGTATATCCATGGCTCCTTTATCGTATATTAATTGACCATATATGCTTGGGTTTATATCTGGGCTCTCTAGTCTGTTCCATTGTTCTATGGATCTCCTCTTGGGCCAGTACCAAATTGTCTGGATTACTGTGGCTTTGTAGTAGAGCTTGAAGTCACGGAGCGTAATTCCCCCTGCTTTATTCTTCCTTCTCAGGATTGCTTTGGCTAATCGGGGTCTTTTGTGGTCCCATGTGAATTTTAGAAGTATTTGCTCTAGTTCATTGAAGAATGCTGTTGGTATTTTGATAGGGATTGCATGGAATCTGTAGATTGCTTTAGGCAGTATGGCCATTTTGACAATATTAAATCTTCCTATCTAAAATTTCTCTCATGAGTGTCTTGGAGTTTTCAGAGTATAGGTCTTTCACTTCCTTGGTTAGGTTTATTCCTAGGTATTTTATTCTTTTGGATGCAATTGTGAATGGAATTGTTTTCCTGATTGCTCTCTCTGCTAGTTCATCATTAGTGTATAGGAATGCAACAGATTTCTGTGTATTAATTTTGTATCCCACCACTTTGCTGAATTCAGATATTAGATGTAGTAGTTTTGGAGTGGATTCTTTAGGGTTTTTTATGTACAATGTCGTGTCATCTGCAAACAGGGACAGTTTGACTTCTTCCTTACCAGTCTGGATGCCTTTTGTTTGTGTTGTCTGATTGCTGTGGCTAGGATCTCCAGAACTATGTTGAGTGAAAGTGGGGAGGGTGGGCATCCTTGTCTTGTTCCCAATCTTAAAGGAAAAGCTTTCAGCCTCTCGCTGTTAAGTATAATGTTGGCTGTGGGTCTGTCATATGTGGCATTTATTATGTTGAGGTACTTGCCCTCTCTACCCATTTTGTTGAGAGTTTTTATCATGAATGGATATTGAATTTTGTCGAATGCTTTTTCAGCATCTATGGAGATGATCATGTGGTTTTTGTCCTTCTTTTTGTTGATGTGGTGGATGATGTTGATGGATTTTCGAATGTTGTACCACCCTTGCATCCCTGAGATGAATCCCACTTGATCATGATGGATGATCTTTTGGATGTATTTTTGAATTCAGTTTGCTAATATTTTGTTGAGTATTATTGCATCTGTGTTCATCAGGGACACTGGTCTGTAATTTTCTTTTTTTGTGGTGTCTTTGCCTGGTTTTGTTATTAGAGTGATGTTGGCCTCGTAGAATGAGTTTTGGAGTATTTCCTCTTCTTCTACTGTTTGAAAAAGTTTAGGGAGGATGGGTATTAGGTGTTGACTAAATGTTTGATAAAATTCAGCAGTGAAACCATCTGGTCCAGGGCTTTTGTTCTTAGGGACTTTTTTGATTACCAATTCAATTTCCTTGCTGGTAATTGGTCTGTTCAGATTTTCTGTCTGTTCCTGTGTCAGCCTGGGAAGGTTGTATTTTTGTCGAAAGTTGTCCATTTCTTCTAGGTTATCCAGTTTGCTACCATATAATTTTTCATAGTATTCTCTCGTAATTCTTTGTATTTCTGTGGTGTCCATAGTGATTTTCCTTTCTCATTTCTGATTCTGTTGATGTGTGTAGACTCTCTTTTTTTATTGATAAGCCTGGCTGGGGTTTATTTATGTATTTTGTTTATTTTCTCAAGGAGCCAGCTCCTGCTTTCATTGATTCTTTCTATTGTTTTATTCTTCTCAATATTATTTATTTCTGCTCTACTCTTTATTATGTCCCTCCTTCTACTGACTTTGGGCCTCATTTGTTATTCCGTTTCTAGTTTCATTAATAGTGAGTTTAGGCTGTTCATATGGGATTGTTCTTGTTTCCTGAGGTAGGCCTGTATTGCAATACACTTCCCTCTTAGCACAGCCTTTGCTGCATCCCACAGATTTTGTGCTGTTGAATTATTGTTGTCATTTGCCTCCATATATTGCTTGATCTCTTTTTTTATGGGGTCATGGATCCATTGGTTATTTAGGAGCATGTTACTAAGCCTCCATGTGTTTGTGGGCTTTTTCGTTTTCTTTGTGTAATTTATTTCTAGTTTCATACCTTTGTGATCTGAGAAGTTGGTTGGTACAATTTCAGTCTTTTTGAATTTGCTGAGGCTCTTTTTGTGGCCTAGTATATGATCTATTCTTGAAAATGTTCCATGTGCACTTGAGAAGAAGGTGTATCCTGTTGCTTTCGGAAGAAGGGGTCTGTAGATGTCCGTTATGTCCATCTGTTCTAATACGTTGTTCCTCTGTCTGTTTATGTACTTTCTGTCTGGTTGATCTGTCCTTTGGGGTGAGTGGTGTGTTGAAGTCTCCTGAAATGAATGCATT
The DNA here is from genome assembly GCA_032199065.1 of Smutsia gigantea. Taxonomy (NCBI): domain Eukaryota; kingdom Metazoa; phylum Chordata; class Mammalia; order Pholidota; family Manidae; genus Smutsia; species Smutsia gigantea. The sequence goes on from JAVSCE010012635.1 coordinate 4,413, forward strand.
GCATTCTATTTCCCCCTTTAATTCTGTTAGTATTTGTTTCACATATGTAGGTGATCTTGTGTTGGGTGCATGGATATTTATAATAGTTATATCCTCTTGTTGGACTGACCCCTTTATCATTATGTAATGTCCTTCTTTGTCTCTTGTTACTTTCTTTGTTTTGAAGCCTAGTTTGTCTCATCCATGTACTGCAACTCCTGCTTTTTTCTCCCTGTTAGTTGCGTGAGATATCCTTTTCCATCCCTTTACTTTCAGTCTGTGTATGTCTTTGGGTTTGTAGTGAGTCTCTTGTAGGCGGCATATAGATGGGTCTTGTTTTTTATCCGTTCAGTGACTTGATGTCTTTTGATTGGTGCATTCAGACCGTAAACATTTAGGGTGATTTTCGATAGGTATGTAATTATTGCCATTGCAGGCTTTAGTTTTGTGGTTACCAAAGGTTGAAGAGTAATTCCCTTTCTATCTAACAGTCTAATTTAACTCCCTTCGTATGCTATTACAAACACAACCTAAAGGTTCTTTTTTTTGTCCTCCTTTTTCTTCCTCCTCCATTCTTTATATATTTGGTATTCTGTACTCTTTGTCTATCCCTTGATTGAATTTGGGGGTAGTTGATTTGATTTTGCATCTGCTTAGTAATTAATTGTTCTACTTTGCTGTGGTTTTATTTCCCCTGGTGACATCTATGTAGCCTTAGTAATACTTCCATCAACAGCAGTCCATCCAAAATGCTCGGGTCCTTTGTGTTGGGAGATCTGTGCACCTCTCCATGGCCTGAGAGATCAGATTGGGGAAGTTTTCAGCAATTAGCTCCTCAATAACACTTTCTATCCTCTTTTCTCTCTCTTCTTCTTCTGGTACCCCTATAGTGTGGATATTGTTCCGTTTGGATGGGTCGCACAGTTCTCAATATTCTTTCATTCTTGGAGATCCTTTTTCTCTCTGTGCCTCAGCTTCTTTGTATTCCTTTTGTCTAATTTCTATTCCATTTGCGTTCTCTTCTACTAGACCTAATCTGCTTTTAAATCCCTCCATTGTATGTTTCATTTCAGATATGGAATTTCTTAATGATTGAATCTCCATCTTAAATTCGCCCCTGAGTTCTTGAATCTTTTTCTATACTTGCGTGAGCATGTTTATGATTTTTATTTTAAACTCTCTTTCCGGAAGATCGGTGAGTTTGGATTCATTTGGCCCCTTTTCTGGGGTTTGTGAGATTTTGGTCTGAGCCAGGTTCCTTTGACGGACGTTTCATAATTCTGTGTGGTGCTTCTATTGCACGGACGCTGTAGCCTCTGGAGCTGGTCAGCCCCTAGAGTGAGGTTGGGGGTCTTAAGGGAGCGGTGCTGGTGCCTGGGGAAAGAAAGAGCTGTTTCCTGATTCCTGGCTGCAGTGCCTGTCTCCAGTATTAGGGCCACTGGGGTAAGGCTCTGTGCTTGGCGTCTGTAGCTGTTGTAGGTCGGGCCGCACTCAGCTCTCCTGATGCCAGTGCAGTGACTGCCGGTTTGTATGCAGGTGCCGGCAGGCCATGGGGAAGGCACAGCTAGCTGTGTGTCACTGTAGGGGGCCTCATAGTTGAGTAGGCAGCCAGGGGGATGGAGCACCTGAAGCTCCTCAAAGGTCTCAGCCTGCTTGGCACAGTGCGCCCAGACAACCTTGTCCACCTGTATCCCTTCTCCCACGTAGCAAGCTCCGTGCAAACCCCTCCTCTTCAGCATCCCTCTCACTGCTAGGAAGCCTTTTCTTTGACCCTGAGCTCCTGGATGTAGATCGCCGTCCTCCACAAACCCACCAGACTCTCTGTCTCTCAAGCACTCCACCTGTACCAGCTCCCCAACCCTACCAACCTCCAGAGCACCACACAATGTAGGTGTGTGCTCCAAAGCAGACCTCTGGGGCTGGGTGTTCAGCAGTCTTAGACTTCCTCCCATTCCCCACACCATTTCTCTTCCTCCTGCCGGTGAGCTGTTGTGGGGAAAGGGCTCGGGACCCGCCGGATCAAGGCTTTCGTACGTTTCACTGTTTCTTGAGGTCTGCTGTGTTAGTGAGGTCTGTAGGCAGTCTGGTGCAGCCCTCCCTCCTGTTGCTGTTTTAGGGCTAGCTGTATTAACTATATTTTCACCCTGTATGGGGTTTGGGAGGAATTCCCTGTCTCGCCGCTCATGCCCACATCTTGAATCTGCTGCTGATGTTTTAATTTGTGTGGTAATAAGGTTAAGAAACAGACATTCTTATTTTGGAACATGTCAAAAGACACCTAGAATGTGTGCTTTTCCACTTGCCACTTTCCCACTGAAGTGCTGCTTGTAATGGGCTGGAAGAGAGTGCTCTAGCATATATCATTTGTTTTAAGTTTTAAAGGATTTCACAGACTGGGAAAAGCTGATACTCACCAGTTTGTGCCCCATTATCCTGTGACTTTGCATAGTGCTCGTACAACAGTGACTCAGATTTTATGATCTACAAGAATTGCTGCAATTAAGGATCTGTTTTTCTTTGTGGAACTGGACATCTTTCTTGTCATGGAGCCGCCTCATATGTAAGCGGATCCACTTACCCGAGTAGCGGATAGTGCTCCTGACCCACGCTCTCCTTACTGTACGTGGGCGTGTGACTTTGGTCACTGTGTAGCTGGCCCCTAGAGACACTGCATCTGCGCTTCAGATCCTTAGATGTCAGGACTTGAGAGAGATGTCACTAAATTGGAGGTAGGACATCCTATGAAGCTTTCACAGAAGTACTACAAAATGGACCTGGAACTTTTGGTAGCTTTTAACAGCTTTTCATAAATGGTAGACTTCTCATCACAGACTCTTGGTTTCTCAAGGATTTTACAGGGTGATCTCGGTCCTCTTTCAAAGCCATTGTTATCCTGAGACATTGGATTACTCTCATGCCTCAGCCTGTGCTGTTCTTGCAGGGATGGGCGGTCCTTTTTTACTGTCTCAGGAATTAATGTTTTTTACTCCTGATACTGGAGAATTTCATTTTAGAATTTGAACTTCTTTATAAACTCTTAGGCTGTACAATTGCTGAGGCCATTTATAGCCCAGTTTGAACTCTGGAGTTCTTTCCTGAGTGGTCGAGCTTGTACCCCTCATGACTGCATATTAATGGGTCTCGCTCAACCTTTCCATACATGCTGACAATACACTAACAGTCAGTTTCATATTCAGTTTGCATAAGAGAGAAAAAGAACTTTATATAAGCCCCACCTTTCTAAAACATTCATTTTTCTCTGGGAGCTTTAGGGCTGTGTATTCCACATACTATTTCTCTGTATTTCCCCCATCTGGATTATTACAGTCAATCCCTTAAAATAAAAAAAATGAAACACAGTAAGTAACAACACAATACAATGCCATACACATCATAAAACGATGGTAAAAACATTCAGCACAAACAAGTGGTGTTTTGTGATTGCTACCAAACTGCCCAATGAGCTGCAGCTCTCCTTACCTCTGCTGATCCGAGGAAATTTCTCTGGGCCTTGAATGTCTTTTAGGGCAGCACAAGAAACGTAGCTTGGTTTAGGACTCCCAAAGCTGTGTTTTACAAATCCAATCTGGACTAAACATACAAGATCATGCAGATGTTATTAAATGTTTAGCGTGCTGTTAGTTTTGTTACTTTACCTGTGGTGCATAATCTCAGGTACTAACATATAATGTGAGTACTTGATCATAACCGCAGATGTGTATTCAAAATAACCACTGAAAAGAGAGCAGCATTCTTGAAACAGAATCCTGTATTTTACACCAGTGAATGGTCTTGCATATCATTTCTCATATCCTTATGTCAGTTGATTGGAGAACATTTTCTGAACATTTCATTCAGCATGTTTACTGAGTGCTGGGCATTGTGCTAGTCATAATTTTGAATTGTGTTATCATTATTCTGTGGAGATACCTTCCATGAAGTACTTTATAGTATATTGTGTAAGAAAGGCTTATGATTTATTGGGTAACTAAAATTGTTTTGTTTTTTATATTTATTAATTTAATATTAATGCCATTTAAGGTCTCGTTCAACCTTTGGACACTACAGATCTCCCTGGCGCCAAGGTTCAACTGACCATACAGGTGTGCCAGAGGAGCCCAGGAACGGCAACAGCGTTTCGGCTGCGATGCAGCCTTCCTGTAAGAGTGAAGTGGAAGTTGTGGACGTTACTATGGATGAATATGGTAAGCTGGATTAGTAGCAGTGTACAAGTGTGAAGAGAATTTGATAAAGTGAAATATCTTAATATGTTAGAAACTCCTACTCTTGCTTCCTGGTAGTATACTATTAGACTCTACAAGGAATTTGTCAGATCTCCTCATCTTATTTTTTAATTGATACAATAAATTGATATATAAGCTGAGGGTTGAAAATTGTGCCTAAAATGCTGACTGTTTATTGTTTCATTAGTTGGCCGTTATCTTCTTGGAATAAAAATATTGTTACAAGTGGTAGTTTAACTGATCCTCATACTTACCTGTTAATTAAATTTGTAATATTGTCGTAACCAACTTTGCTATGAAGAATTGAAATGGCACTTTTTAAATACAGACAACAGAAAAGCAGTATAACTGACTTAGTTAATACTGTTTATTTGAAATAACTGATTTACTATTTTTAAGGTATCCTTTATATATACTTTTATGAAGGTTTCACAAGAAAAACAATATGGTTATACATTCACCGTTACTATTGAGTCTCCCCCCCCACCCCCCCTCCATACACCATTGCAGTCACTGTCCATCAGTGTCGTAAGGTACCGCAGAGTCCCTTCCGGTCTTTGTGCTACACTGTCTTCCCCGTGACACACACACACCGTGTGCATTAATCATGATGCCGTACAATGCCCTACTCCCTACTTCCCCACTCACCGTCCCCCACCCCTCCCCTTTGGGAACCGCTAGTCCCTGCTTAAGTAAGAGTCTGTGAGTCTGCTGCTATTTTGTTCCTTCAGTTTTGCTTCGCTGTTATACTCCACAAATGAGGGAAATCATTTGGTATTTGTGTTTCTCTGCCTGACTTATTTCACTGGGCATAATACCCTCTCGCTCCATCCATGTTGTTGCAAATGGTAGGATTGATTTGTTTCTTATGGCTGGGTAGTATTCCATTGTGTATATGTGCCACATCTTCTTTATCCATTCTTCTACTGATGGACACTTAGGGTATATCCATATCCTGGCTAGTGTAAATAGTGCTGCCATAAACATAGGGGTGCATATGTTTTTTGAATCTGAGAAGTTCTTTTCTTCGGGTAAAATCCATTGTACATTTATACCATTTTTTAAAAATAATTTATCCATTGATGGGCATTTGGGTTGCTTTGATGTCTTGGCCAAGAGCATGGGTGCACAAATATCTCTTTAAGATAAAAATGTGAATTTTAAAGTAGAAAGTTATACCTCGGAAACCTATGTAAAAAAAAAAAGAGTCACACTGACACATTCTATATGAAAGGAGATGAATAGATGGCTTCAAAATGTAATCTAAAACATGTAAGAATATTTAAGGGAGGTACCAAAACCTAAGGAGGGAAAAGAGAGGGTTTTTCCGTAAGTGGTTTGGTGAGAGCCAGTGAGCCATGGAGGGACAAGACTGGATTCTATTTATAATCTTACCTGATCCCATAAACCAAAATTAGTTCTAGATGAAGTAAATAATTAAGGAAACATACTGAACCAAACATAATAGGCATCCATCCTCCAAATAAGGAAGCACTTTCCAAACTTGCAATAATTTAGAAAAGAACACGTACCCCTGATCTTCCAGATTTCCTAGCATAAGCCTGAAAAGCTGCTGTGTATTTCTTAAAAGAATTGCATATCATTTGTTAAAACTAACTTTGGAAAAAATACACAATGAATGTAATATCTTTATTTTAGATACTAAGGGGTTACTATTTTAAAGAATATGAATACATAAGATCTTAATACCTTTAGAAACTGCCGGATTAACATCACTGTAGGATCATACAAATTCTTATGGAAACCATTAATAGTTTGTAAACAAAAATCATAAAAGAGGAAATATATGAAGATGTACAGATTAAGAGTGTGTTGCTTTCACTGTGTGCGTTGAGCAATATTTTTTAAATTTTCATTCTGACACATAGGATTTTTACTTTTGTAACGAATTTCATAGTCTTCAGAGTGAGTAAAAAGTTTTGTCGAACAATTCGTTGACAAACAGATGCCCTTTAAAAATTTTTCCTTTTGTTTCCAGGTCATATTGATGAAATTGATGATATCATGCTGGTAGAAGCTTCAACTCCCCAGGTCACTGCTATTCAACAGCTTGATGTGACCATGACCAACTGTGAGGAGGAGACTGGGACAGTTGGAGGAAGCCATCTGTAAGATTGAAAGAATTTAATATTTGCAGTTTTAAATGTAAATCCTTAAAAATCTTTGTGCTGCAGATATTTGCATTCTTTTACCTTTTTTTTTTTTCTGAGACCTAGTTTGAGTATGTATACACCAGATAAGCGGTTTTAGTGGTTTTCAAACCAGGTTACAGTAGACTCGCCTGGAAAGATCCTAAAATATAGATACATTGTTACCTGGGTTGTGTCCCACACCAGTTGTGCCAGGCTCTTAGGGGTCACTCTTTTTAAAAATAGTGTACAGTGAGAGTTAAGAGTCTTTGCTCTAGATAAATGGTAATTTTACTTAGTGTTTTACGAAACTGAGCTTGCTTTATGATTACGGGAATCCATGAGCTCCTTTGAAATTTAGATGTTCATAATGCATAAATATGGGGATGGGCTAAAATTAAAAGTGAAGAAAAATATAAAGGAGTATTGATGCTGAAGTATTCCTTTTTGTTCTAAGTTGCGTCATCCCCAGATCTCAGTGATCCCAGTGATGTTTGTGCTATTATGTTAGGGTTGCGTAGCATAAAATATTATTTTGCCCTTCACTCAGTAATTTCATCTAAGCCCTGTGCCCAAAAATGAATGAAAATCCTCATTTGTTTTGATAAATAACTAGAAATGACATTGTCCTTTGAGAATCATTTTGACACCTCCTTCAAAAAACTAAACTAAACTAAACCCTAACACTGTATTCATCTTGTGCTTTAGATGATGACAGATATTTGTTAAGAGAAGCAGTAAAGTGTCCCTCTGTTCCATTTGATTCATCAAACTAAGCTACGGATAAATCTTAACTTTTGTGTTGCAATGAATTTAGAAGTGCATTTGCTGATGATGTTTTAATTTGTGCTATAGATTGAAAAAACGGACATTCTTTTTTTGGAACATGTCAAAACATTCATCAAACTAAGCTCTGGATTAGTCTTAAATTTTTGTTTTGGAATGAATTTAGAACCGCATTTGCTGCTGATGTTTTATGTTTATTTTTTTAATTTTGCTGTCATTAATGTACAATTACATGAACAACGTTATGGTTACTAGACTCCCCCTATTATCAAGTCCCCACCACATACCCCATTACAGTCACTGTCCATCAGTGTAGTAAGATGCTATAGAATCACTACTTGTCTTCTCTGTGTTGTACTGCCTTCCCTGTGCCCTCCCCCTACATTATGTGTGCACATTGTAATGCCCCGTTTTCCCCCTTATCCCTACATTCCCACCCATCCTCCCCAATCCCTTTCCCTTTGTTAACTGTTTGTCCATTCGTGGGTTCTGTGATTCTGCTGCCATTTTGTTCCTTCAGGTTTTTCTTTGTTCGTATACTCCACACATGAGTGAACTCATTTGATACTTATCTTTGTCCACCTGGCTTATTTCACTGAGCATAATACCCCCTAGCTCCATCCATGTTGTTGCAAATGGTAGGATTTGTTTTCTTCTTATGGCTGAATAATATTCCATTGTGTATGTGTACCACATCTCTTTATCCATTCATCTACTGATGGACACTTGGGTTGTTTCCATTTCTTGGCTATTGTAAATAGTGCTGTGATAAACATAGGGGTGCATATCTCTTTTTCAAACTGGGCTCCTGCATTCTTAGGGTAAATTCCTAGGAGTGGAATTCCTGGGTCAAATGGTCTTTCTATTTTTAGTTTTTTGGGAACCTCCATACTGCTTTCCACAATAGTTGAATTATTTTACATTCCCACCAGCAGTGTAGTAGGGTTCCCCTTGGTCCACATCCTTGGCAACATTTGTTGTTGTCTGTCTTTTGGATGTTGGCCATCCTAAGTGGTGTGAGGTGACATCTCATTGTGGTTTTAGTTTGCATTTGTCGATTGATTAGGGATGTCAAGCATCTTTTCATTTGCCATCTGAATTTCTTGTTTGGAGAAGTGTCTGCTCAGCTCCTCTGCCCATTTTTTAATTGGCTTATTTGGTTTTTGTTTGTTGAGGTGTGTGAGCTCTTTATATAATTTGGGTGTCAACCCCTTATTGGATATGTCATTTATGAATATATTCTGCCATACTGTAGGACGTCTTTTTGTTCTACTGATGGTGTCCTTAGTTTGATATAGTCCCACTAGTTCACTTTTGCTCTTGTTTCCCTTGCCCAGGGGGATATGTTCATGAAGAAGTTGCTCATGTTTATGTCCAAGAGATTTTTGACTATGTTTTTGTCTAAGAGTTTTATGGTTTCATGACTTCCATTCAGGTCTTTGATTCATTCTGAGTTTAGTGTATGGGCTTAGACAATAATCCAGTTTCATTCTCTTCCACGTAGCTGTCCGTTTTTGCCATCATCAGGTGTTGAAGAGGCTGTCATTTCCCCATTGTATATCCATGGCTCCTTTATCGTATATTAATTGACCATATATGCTTGGGTTTATATCTGGGCTCTCTAGTCTGTTCCATTGGTCTATGGATCTGCTCTTGGGCCAGTACCAAATTGTCTGGATTACTGTGGCTTTGTAGTAGAGCTTGAAGTCACGGAGCGTAATTCCCCCTGCTTTATTCTTCCTTCTCAGGATTGCTTTGGCTAATCGGGGTCTTTTGTGGTCCCATGTGAATTTTAGAACTATTTGCTCTAGTTCATTGAAGAATGCTGTTGGTATTTTGATAGGGATTGCATGGAATCTGTAGATTGCTTTAGGCAGTATGGCCATTTTGACAATATTAAATCTTCCTATCTAAAATTTCTCTCATGAGTGTCTTGGAGTTTTCAGAGTATAGGTCTTTCACTTCCTTGGTTAGGTTTATTCCTAGGTATTTTATTCTTTTGGATGCAATTGTGAATGGAATTGTTTTCCTGATTGCTCTCTCTGCTAGTTCATCATTAGTGTATAGGAATGCAACAGATTTCTGTGTATTAATTTTGTATCCCACCACTTTGCTGAATTCAGATATTAGATGTAGTAGTTTTGGAGTGGATTCTTTAGGGTTTTTTATGTACAATGTCGTGTCATCTGCAAACAGGGACAGTTTGACTTCTTCCTTACCAGTCTGGATGCCTTTTATTTGTTTGTGTTGTCTGATTGCTGTGGCTAGGATCTCCAGAACTATGTTGAATGAAAGTGGGGAGGGTGGGCATCCTTGTCTTGTTCCCAATCTTAAAGGAAAAGCTTTCAGCCTCTCGCTGTTAAGTATAATGTTGGCTGTGGGTCTGTCATATGTGGCATTTATTATGTTGAGGTACTTGCCCTCTCTACCCATTTTGTTGAGAGTTTTTATCATGAATGGATATTGAATTTTGTCGAATGCTTTTTCAGCATCTATGGAGATGATCATGTGGTTTTTGTCCTTCTTTTTGTTGATGTGGTGGATGATGTTGATGGATTTTCGAATGTTGTACCACCCTTGCATCCCTGAGATGAATCCCACTTGATCATGATGGATGATCTTTTGGATGTATTTTTGAATTCAGTTTGCTAATATTTTGTTGAGTATTATTGCATCTGTGTTCATCAGGGACACTGGTCTGTAATTTTCTTTTTTTGTGGTGTCTTTGCCTGGTTTTGTTATTAGAGTGATGTTGGCCTCGTAGAATGAGTTTTGGAGTATTTCCTCTTCTTCTACTGTTTGAAAAAGTTTAGGGAGGATGGGTATTAGGTGTTGACTAAATGTTTGATAAAATTCAGCAGTGAAACCATCTGGTCCAGGGCTTTTGTTCTTAGGGACTTTTTTGATTACGAATTCAATTTCCTTGCTGGTAATTGGTCTGTTCAGATTTTCTGTCTGTTCCTGTGTCAGCCTGGGAAGGTTGTATTTTTGTCGAAAGTTGTCCATTTCTTCTAGGTTATCCAGTTTGTTACCATATAATTTTTCATAGTATTCTCTCGTAATTCTTTGTATTTCTGTGGTGTCCATAGTGATTTTCCTTTCTCATTTCTGATTCTGTTGATGTGTGTAGACTCTCTTTTTTTATTGATAAGCCTGGCTGGGGTTTATTTATGTATTTTGTTTATTTTCTCAAGGAGCCAGCTCCTGCTTTCATTGATTCTTTCTATTGTTTTATTCTTCTCAATATTATTTATTTCTGCTCTACTCTTTATTATGTCCCTCCTTCTACTGACTTTGGGCCTCATTTGTTATTCCGTTTCTAGTTTCATTAATAGTGAGTTTAGGCTGTTCATATGGGATTGTTCTTGTTTCCTGAGGTAGGCCTGTATTGCAATACACTTCCCTCTTAGCACAGCCTTTGCTGCATCCCACAGATTTTGTGCTGTTGAATTATTGTTGTCATTTGCCTCCATATATTGCTTGATCTCTTTTTTTATGGGGTCATGGATCCATTGGTTATTTAGGAGCATGTTATTAAGCCTCCATGTGTTTGTGGGCTTTTTCGTTTTCTTTGTGTAATTTATTTCTAGTTTCATACCTTTGTGATCTGAGAAGTTGGTTGGTACAATTTCAGTCTTTTTGAATTTGCTGAGGCTCTTTTTGTGGCCTAGTATATGATCTATTCTTGAAAATGTTCCATGTGCACTTGAGAAGAAGGTGTATCCTGTTGCTTTCGGAAGAAGGGGTCTGTAGATGTCCGTTACGTCCATCTGTTCTAATACGTTGTTCCTCTGTCTGTTTATGTACTTTCTGTCTGGTTGATCTGTCCTTTGGGGTGAGTGGTGTGTTGAAGTCTCCTGAAATGAATGCATTGCATTCTATTTCCCCCTTTAATTCTGTTAGTATTTGTTTCACATATGTAGGTGATCTTGTGTTGGGTGCATGGATATTTATAATAGTTATATCCTCTTGTTGGACTGACCCCTTTATCATTATGTAATGTCCTTCTTTGTCTCTTGTTACTTTCTTTGTTTTGAAGCCTAGTTTGTCTCATCCATGTACTGCAACTCCTGCTTTTTTCTCCCTGTTAGTTGCGTGAGATATCCTTTTCCATCCCTTTACTTTCAGTCTGTGTATGTCTTTGGGTTTGTAGTGAGTCTCTTGTAGGCGGCATATAGATGGGTCTTGTTTTTTATCCGTTCAGTGACTTGATGTCTTTTGATTGGTGCATTCAGACCGTAAACATTTAGGGTGATTTTCGATAGGTATGTAATTATTGCCATTGCAGGCTTTAGTTTTGTGGTTACCAAAGGTTGAAGAGTAATTCCCTTTCTATCTAACAGTCTAATTTAACTCCCTTCGTATGCTATTACAAACACAACCTAAAGGTTCTTTTTTTTGTCCTCCTTTTTCTTCCTCCTCCATTCTTTATATATTAGGTATTCTGTACTCTTTGTCTATCCCTTGATTGACTTTGGGGGTAGTTGATTTGATTTTGCATCTGCTTAGTAATTAATTGTTCTACTTTGCTGTGGTTTTATTTCCCCTGGTGACATCTATGTAGCCTTAGTAATACTTCCATCAACAGCAGTCCATCCAAAATGCTTGGGTCCTTTGTGTTGGGAGATCTGTGCACCTCTCCATGGCCTGAGAGATCAGATTGGGGAAGTTTTCAGCAATTACCTCCTCAATAACACTTTCTATCCTCTTTTCTCTCTCTTCTTCTTCTGGTACCCCTATAGTGTGGATATTGTTCCGTTTGGATGGGTCGCACAGTTCTCAATATTCTTTCATTCTTGGAGATCCTTTTTCTCTCTGTGCCTCAGCTTCTTTGTATTCCTTTTGTCTAATTTCTATTCCATTTGCGTTCTCTTCTACTAGACCTAATCTGCTTTTAAATCCCTCCATTGTATGTTTCATTTCAGATATGGAATTTCTTAATGATTGAATCTCCATCTTAAATTCGCCCCTGAGTTCTTGAATCTTTTTCTATACTTGCGTGAGCATGTTTATGATTTTTATTTTAAACTCTCTTTCCGGAAGATCGGTGAGTTTGGATTCATTTGGCCCCTTTTCTGGGGTTTGTGAGATTTTGGTCTGAGCCAGGTTCCTTTGACGGACGTTTCATAATTCTGTGTGGTGCTTCTATTGCACGGACGCTGTAGCCTCTGGAGCTGGTCAGCCCCTAGAGTGAGGTTGGGGGTCTTAAGGGAGCGGTGCTGGTGCCTGGGGAAAGAAAGAGCTGTTTCCTGATTCCCGGCTGCAGTGCCTGTCTCCAGTATTAGAGCCACTGGGGTAAGGCTCTGTGCTTGGCGTCTGTAGCTGTTGTAGGTCGGGCCGCACTCAGCTCTCCTGATGCCATGCAGTGACTGCCGGTTTGTATGCAGGTGCCGGCAGGCCATGGGGAAGGCACAGCAGGCTGTGTGTCACTGTAGGGGGCCTCATAGATGAGTAGGCAGCCAGGGGGATGGAGCACCTGAAGCTCCTCAAAGGTCTCAGCCTGCTTGGCACAGTGCGCCCAGACAACCTTGTCCACCTATATCCCTTCTCCCACGTAGCAAGCTCCGTGCAAACCCCTCCTCTTCAGCATCCCTCTCACTGCTAGGAAGCCTTTTCTTTGACCCTGAGCTCCTGGATGTAGATCGCCGTCCTCCACAAACCCACCAGACTCTCTGTCTCTCAAGCACTCCACCTGTACCAGCTCCCCAACCCTACCAACCTCCAGAGCACCACACAATGTAGGTGTGTGCTCCAAAGCAGACCTCTGGGGCTGGGTGTTCAGCAGTCTTAGACTTCCTCCCATTCCCCACACCATTTCTCTTCCTCCTGCCGGTGAGCTGTTGTGGGGAAAGGGCTCGGGACCCGCCGGATCAAGGCTTTCGTACGTTTCACTGTTTCTTGAGGTCTGCTGTGTTAGTGAGGTCTGTAGGCAGTCTGGTGCAGCCCTCCCTCCTGTTGCTGTTTTAGGGCTAGCTGTATTAACTATATTTTCACCCTGTATGGGGTTTGGGAGGAATTCCCTGTCTCGCCGCTCATGCCCACATCTTGAATCTGCTGCTGATGTTTTAATTTGTGTGGTAATAAGGTTAAGAAACAGACATTCTTATTTTGGAACATGTCAAAAGACACCTAGAATGTGTGCTTTTCCACTTGCCACTTTCCCACTGAAGTGCTGCTTGTAATGGGCTGGAAGAGAGTGCTCTAGCATATATCATTTGTTTTAAGTTTTAAAGGATTTCACAGACTGGGAAAAGCTGATACTCACCAGTTTGTGCCCCATTATCCTGTGACTTTGCATAGTGCTCGTACAACAGTGACTCAGATTTTATGATCTACAAGAATTGCTGCAATTAAGGATCTGTTTTTCTTTGTGGAACTGGACATCTTTCTTGTCATGGAGCCGCCTCATATGTAAGCGGATCCACTTACCCGAGTAGCGGATAGTGCTCCTGACCCACGCTCTCCTTACTGTACGTGGGCGTGTGACTTTGGTCACTGTGTAGCTGGCCCCTAGAGACACTGCATCTGCGCTTCAGATCTTTGATGTCAGGACTTGAGAGAGATGTCACTAAATTGGAGTAGGACATCCTATGAAGCTTTCACAGAAGTACTACAAAATGGACCTGGAACTTTTGGTAGCTTTTAACAGCTTTTCATAAATGGTAGACTTCTCATCACAGACTCTTGGTTTCTCAAGGATTTTACAGGGTGATCTCGGTCCTCTTTCAAAGCCATTGTTATCCTGAGACATTGGATTACTCTCATGCCTCAGCCTGTGCTGTTCTTGCAGGGATGGGCGGTCCTTTTTTACTGTCTCAGGAATTAATGTTTTTTACTCCTGATACTGGAGAATTTCATTTTAGAATTTGAACTTCTTTATAAACTCTTAGGCTGTACAATTGCCGAGGCCATTTATAGCCCAGTTTGAACTCTGGAGTTCTTTCCTGAGTGGTCGAGCTTGTACCCCTCATGACTGCATATTAATGGGTCTCGCTCAACCTTTCCATACATGCTGACAATACACTAACAGTCAGTTTCATATTCAGTTTGCATAAGAGAGATAAAGAACTTTATATAAGCCCCACCTTTCTAAAACATTCATTTTTCTCTGGGAGCTTTAGGGCTGTGTATTCCACATACTATTTCTCTGTATTTCCCCCATCTGGATTATTACAGTCAATCCCTTAAAATAAAAAAAATGAAACACAGTAAGTAACAACACAATACAATGCCATACACATCATAAAACATTCAGCACAAACAAGTGGTGTTTTGTGATTGCTACCAAACTGCCCAATGAGCTGCAGCTCTCCTTACCTCTGCTGATCCGAGGAAATTTCTCTGGGCCTTGAATGCCTTTTAGGGCAGCACAAGAAACGTAGCTTGGTTTAGGACTCCCAAAGCTGTGTTTTACAAATCCAATCTGGACTAAACATACAAGATCATGCAGATGTTATTACATGTTTAGCGTGCTGTTAGTTTTGTTACTTTACCTGTGGTGCATAATCTCAGGTACTAACATATAATGTGAGTACTTGATCATAACCGCAGATGTGTATTCAAAATAACCACTGGAAAGAGAGCAGCATTCTTGAAACAGAATCCTGTATTTTACACCAGTGAATGGTCTTGCATATCATTTCTCATATCCTTATGTCAGTTGATTGGAGAACATTTTCTGAACATTTCATTCAGCATGTTTACTGAGTGCTGGGCATTGTGCTAGTCATAATTTTGAATTGTGTTATCATTATTCTGTGGAGATACCTTCCATGAAGTACTTTATAGTATATTGTGTAAGAAAGGCTTATGATTTATTGGGTAACTAAAATTGTTTTGTTTTTTATATTTATTAATTTAATATTAATGCCATTTAAGGTCTCGTTCAACCTTTGGACACTACAGATCTCCCTGGCGCCAAGGTTCAACTGACCATACAGGTGTGCCAGAGGAGCCCAGAAACGGCAACAACGTTTCGGCTGCGATGCAGCCTTCCTGTAAGAGTGAAGTGGAAGTTGTGGACGTTACTATGGATGAATATGGTAAGCTGGATTAGTAGCAGTGTACAAGTGTGAAGAGAATTTGATAAAGTGAAATATCTTAATATGTTAGAAACTCCTACTCTTGCTTCCTGGTAGTATACTATTAGACTCTACAAGGAATTTGTCAGATCTCCTCATCTTATTTTTTAATTGATACAATAAATTGATATATAAGCTGAGGGTTGAAAATTGTGCCTAAAAGGCTGACTGTTTATTGTTTCATTAGTTGGCCGTTATCTTCTTGGAATAAAAATATTGTTACAAGTGGTAGTTTAACTGATCCTCATACTTACCTGTTAATTAAATTTGTAATATTGTCGTAACCAACTTTGCTATGAAGAATTGAAATGGCACTTTTTAAATACAGACAACAGAAAAGCAGTATAACTGACTTAGTTAATACTGTTTATTTGAAATAACTGATTTACTATTTTTAAGGTATCCTTTATATATACTTTTATGAAGGTTTCACAAGAAAAACAATATGGTTATACATTCACCGTTACTATTGAGTCTCCCCCCCCACCCCCCCTCCATACACCATTGCAGTCACTGTCCATCAGTGTCGTAAGGTACCGCAGAGTCCCTTCCGGTCTTTGTGCTACACTGTCTTCCCCGTGACACACACACACCGTGTGCATTAATCATGATGCCGTACAATGCCCTACTCCCTACTTCCCCACTCGCCGTCCCCCACCCCTCCCCTTTGGTAACCGCTAGTCCCTGCTTAAGTAAGAGTCTGTGAGTCTGCTGCTATTTTGTTCCTTCAGTTTTGCTTTGCTGTTCTACTCCACAAATGAGGGAAATCATTTGGTATTTGTGTTTCTCTGCCTGACTTATTTCACTGGGCATAATACCCTCTCGCTCCATCCATGTTGTTGCAAATGGTAGGATTGATTTGTTTCTTATGGCTGGGTAGTATTCCATTGTGTATATGTGCCACATCTTCTTTATCCATTCTTCTACTGATGGACACTTAGGGTATATCCATATCCTGGCTAGTGTAAATAGTGCTGCCATAAACATAGGGGTGCATATGTTTTTTGAATCTGAGAAGTTCTTTTCTTCGGGTAAAATCCATTGTACATTTATACCATTTTTTAAAAATAATTTATCCATTGATGGGCATTTGGGTTGCTTTGATGTCTTGGCCAAGAGCATGGGTGCACAAATATCTCTTTAAGATAAAAATGTGAATTTTAAAGTAGAAAGTTATACCTCGGAAACCTATGTAAAAAAAAAAAAGAGTCACACTGACACATTCTATATGAAAGGAGATGAATAGATGGCTTCAAAATGTAATCTAAAACATGTAAGAATATTTAAGGGAGGTACCAAAACCTAAGGAGGGAAAAGAGAGGGTTTTTCCGTAAGTGGTTTGGTGAGAGCCAGTGAGCCATGGAGGGACAAGACTGGATTCTATTTATAATCTTACCTGATCCCATAAACCAAAATTAGTTCTAGATGAAGTAAATAATTAAGGAAACATACTGAACCAAACATAATAGGCATCCATCCTCCAAATAAGGAAGCACTTTCCAAACTTGCAATAATTTAGAAAAGAACACGTACCCCTGATCTTCCAGATTTCCTAGCATAAGCCTGAAAAGCTGCTGTGTATTTCTTAAAAGAATTGCATATCATTTGTTAAAACTAACTTTGGAAAAAATACACAATGAATGTAATATCTTTATTTCAGATACTAAGGGGTTACTATTTTAAAGAATATGAATACATAAGATCTTAATACCTTTAGAAACTGCCAGATTAACATCACTGTAGGATCATACAAATTCTTATGGAAACCATTAATAGTTTGTAAACAAAAATCATAAAAGAGGAAATATATGAAGATGTACAGATTAAGAGTATAAGTGTTGCTTTCACTATGTGCGTTGAGCAATATTTTTTAAATTTTCATTCTGACACATAGGATTTTTACTTTTGTAACGAATTTCATAGTCTTCAGAGTGAGTAAAAAGTTTTGTCGAACAATTCGTTGACAAACAGATGCCCTTTAAAAATTTTTCCTTTTGTTTCCAGGTCATATTGATGAAATTGATGATATCATGCTGGTAGAAGCTTCAACTCCCCAGGTCACTGCTATTCAACAGCTTGATGTGACCATGACCAACTGTGAGGAGGAGACTGGGACAGTTGGAGGAAGCCATCTGTAAGATTGAAAGAATTTAATATTTGCAGTTTTAAATGTAAATCCTTAAAAATCTTTGTGCTGCAGATATTTGCATTCTTTTACCTTTTTTTTTTTTCTGAGACCTAGTTTGAGTATGTATACACCAGATAAGCGGTTTTAGTGGTTTTCAAACCAGGTTACAGTAGACTCGCCTGGAAAGATCCTAAAATATAGATACATTGTTACCTGGGTTGTGTCCCACACCAGTTGTGCCAGGCTCTTAGGGGTCACTCTTTTTAAAAATAGTGTACAGTGAGAGTTAAGAGTCTTTGCTCTAGATAAATGGTAATTTTACTTAGTGTTTTACGAAACTGAGCTTGCTTTATGATTACGGGAATCCATGAGCTCCTTTGAAATTTAGATGTTCATAATGCATAAATATGGGGATGGGCTAAAATTAAAAGTGAAGAAAAATATAAAGGAGTATTGATGCTGAAGTATTCCTTTTTGTTCTAAGTTGCGTCATCCCCAGATCTCAGTGATCCCAGTGATGTTTGTGCTATTATGTTAGGGTTGCGTAGCATAAAATATTATTTTGCCCTTCACTCAGTAATTTCATCTAAGCCCTGTGCCCAAAAATGAATGAAAATCCTCATTTGTTTTGATAAATAACTAGAAATGACATTGTCCTTTGAGAATCATTTTGACACCTCCTTCAAAAAACTAAACTAAACTAAACCCTAACACTGTATTCATCTTGTGCTTTAGATGATGACAGATATTTGTTAAGAGAAGCAGTAAAGTGTCCCTCTGTTCCATTTGATTCATCAAACTAAGCTACGGATAAATCTTAACTTTTGTGTTGCAATGAATTTAGAAGTGCATTTGCTGATGATGTTTTAATTTGTGCTATAGATTGAAAAAACGGACATTCTTTTTTTGGAACATGTCAAAACATTCATCAAACTAAGCTCTGGATTAGTCTTAAATTTTTGTTTTGGAATGAATTTAGAACCGCATTTGCTGCTGATGTTTTATGTTTATTTTTTTAATTTTGCTGTCATTAATGTACAATTACATGAACAACGTTATGGTTACTAGACTCCCCCTATTATCAAGTCCCCACCACATAACCCATTACAGTCACTGTCCATCAGTGTAGTAAGATGCTATAGAATCACTACTTGTCTTCTCTGTGTTGTACTGCCTTCCCTGTGCCCTCCCCCTACATTATGTGTGCACATTGTAATGCCCCGTTTTCCCCCTTATCCCTACATTCCCACCCATCCTCCCCAATCCCTTTCCCTTTGTTAACTGTTTGTCCATTCGTGGGTTCTGTGATTCTGCTGCCATTTTGTTCCTTCAGGTTTTTCTTTGTTCGTATACTCCACACATGAGTGAACTCATTTGATACTTATCTTTGTCCACCTGGCTTATTTCACTGAGCATAATACCCCCTAGCTCCATCCATGTTGTTGCAAATGGTAGGATTTGTTTTCTTCTTATGGCTGAATAATATTCCATTGTGTATGTGTACCACATCTCTTTATCCATTCATCTACTGATGGACACTTGGGTTGTTTCCATTTCTTGGCTATTGTAAATAGTGCTGTGATAAACATAGGGGTGCATATCTCTTTCAAACTGGGCTCCTGCATTCTTAGGGTAAATTCCTAGGAGTGGAATTCCTGGGTCAAATGGTCTTTCTATTTTTAGTTTTTTGGGAACCTCCATACTGCTTTCCACAATAGTTGAATTATTTTACATTCCCACCAGCAGTGTAGTAGGGTTCCCCTTGGTCCACATCCTTGGCAACATTTGTTGTTGTCTGTCTTTTGGATGTTGGCCATCCTAAGTGGTGTGAGGTGACATCTCATTGTGGTTTTAGTTTGCATTTGTCGATTGATTAGGGATGTCAAGCATCTTTTCATTTGCCATCTGAATTTCTTGTTTGGAGAAGTGTCTGCTCAGCTCCTCTGCCCATTTTTTAATTGGCTTATTTGGTTTTTGTTTGTTGAGGTGTGTGAGCTCTTTATATAATTTGGGTGTCAACCCCTTATTGGATATGTCATTTATGAATATATTCTGCCATACTGTAGGACGTCTTTTTGTTCTACTGATGGTGTCCTTAGTTTGATATAGTCCCACTAGTTCACTTTTGCTCTTGTTTCCCTTGCCCAGGGGGATATGTTCATGAAGAAGTTGCTCATGTTTATGTCCAAGAGATTTTTGACTATGTTTTTGTCTAAGAGTTTTATGGTTTCATGACTTCCATTCAGGTCTTTGATTCATTCTGAGTTTAGTGTATGGGCTTAGACAATAATCCAGTTTCATTCTCTTCCACGTAGCTGTCCGTTTTTGCCATCATCAGGTGTTGAAGAGGCTGTCATTTCCCCATTGTATATCCATGGCTCCTTTATCGTATATTAATTGACCATATATGCTTGGGTTTATATCTGGGCTCTCTAGTCTGTTCCATTGTTCTATGGATCTGCTCTTGGGCCAGTACCAAATTGTCTGGATTACTGTGGCTTTGTAGTAGAGCTTGAAGTCACGGAGTGTAATTCCCCCTGCTTTATTCTTCCTTCTCAGGATTGCTTTGGCTAATCGGGGTCTTTTGCGGTCCCATGTGAATTTTAGAACTATTTGCTCTAGTTCATTGAAGAATGCTGTTGGTTTTTTGGTAGGGATTGCATGGAATCTGTAGATTGCTTTAGGCAGTATGGCCATTTTGACAATATTAAATCTTCCTATCTAAAATTTCTCTCATGAGTGTCTTGGAGTTTTCAGAGTATAGGTCTTTCACTTCCTTGGTTAGGTTTATTCCTAGGTATTTTATTCTTTTGGATGCAATTGTGAATGGAATTGTTTTCCTGATTGCTCTCTCTGCTCGTTCATCATTAGTGTATAGGAATGCAACAGATTTCTGTGTATTAATTTTGTATCCCACCACTTTGCTGAATTCAGATATTAGATGTAGTAGTTTTGGAGTGGATTCTTTAGGGTTTTTTATGTACAATGTCGTGTCATCTGCAAACAGGGACAGTTTGACTTCTTCCTTACCAGTCTGGATGCCTTTTATTTGTTTGTGTTGTCTGATTGCTGTGGCTAGGATCTCCAGAACTATGTTGAATGAAAGTGGGGAGGGTGGGCATCCTTGTCTTGTTCCCAATCTTAAAGGAAAAGCTTTCAGCCTCTCGCTGTTAAGTATAATGTTGGCTGTGGGTCTGTCATATGTGGCATTTATTATGTTGAGGTACTTGCCCTCTCTACCCATTTTGTTGAGAGTTTTTATCATGAATGGATATTGAATTTTGTCGAATGCTTTTTCAGCATCTATGGAGATGATCATGTGGTTTTTGTCCTTCTTTTTGTTGATGTGGTGGATGATGTTGATGGATTTTCGAATGTTGTACCACCCTTGCATCCCTGAGATGAATCCCACTTGATCATGATGGATGATCTTTTGGATGTATTTTTGAATTCAGTTTGCTAATATTTTGTTGAGTATTATTGCATCTGTGTTCATCAGGGACACTGGTCTGTAATTTTCTTTTTTTGTGGTGTCTTTGCCTGGTTTTGTTATTAGAGTGATGTTGGCCTCGTAGAATGAGTTTTGGAGTATTTCCTCTTCTTCTACTGTTTGAAAAAGTTTAGGGAGGATGGGTATTAGGTGTTGACTAAATGTTTGATAAAATTCAGCAGTGAAACCATCTGGTCCAGGGCTTTTGTTCTTAGGGACTTTTTGATTACCAATTCAATTTCCTTGCTGGTAATTGGTCTGTTCAGATTTTCTGTCTGTTCCTGTGTCAGCCTGGGAAGGTTGTATTTTTGTCGAAAGTTGTCCATTTGTTCTAGGTTATCCAGTTTGTTACCATATAATTTTTCATAGTATTCTCTTGTAATTCTTTGTATTTCTGTGGTGTCCATAGTGATTTTCCTTTCTCATTTCTGATTCTGTTGATGTGTGTAGACTCTCTTTTTTTATTGATAAGCCTGGCTGGGGTTTATTTATGTATTTTGTTTATTTTCTCAAGGAGCCAGCTCCTGCTTTCATTGATTCTTTCTATTGTTTTATTCTTCTCAATATTATTTATTTCTGCTCTACTCTTTATTATGTCCCTCCTTCTACTGACTTTGGGCCTCATTTGTTATTCCGTTTCTAGTTTCATTAATAGTGAGTTTAGGCTGTTCATATGGGATTGTTCTTGTTTCCTGAGGTAGGCCTGTATTGCAATACACTTCCCTCTTAGCACAGCCTTTGCTGCATCCCACAGATTTTGTGCTGTTGAATTATTGTTGTCATTTGCCTCCATATATTGCTTGATCTCTTTTTTTATGGGGTCATGGATCCATTGGTTATTTAGGAGCATGTTACTAAGCCTCCATGTGTTTGTGGGCTTTTTCGTTTTCTTTGTGTAATTTATTTCTAGTTTCATACCTTTGTGATCTGAGAAGTTGGTTGGTACAATTTCAGTCTTTTTGAATTTGCTGAGGCTCTTTTTGTGGCCTAGTATATGATCTATTCTTGAAAATGTTCCATGTGCACTTGAGAAGAAGGTGTATCCTGTTGCTTTCGGAAGAAGGGGTCTGTAGATGTCCGTTATGTCCATCTGTTCTAATACGTTGTTCCTCTGTCTGTTTATGTACTTTCTGTCTGGTTGATCTGTCCTTTGGGGTGAGTGGTGTGTTGAAGTCTCCTGAAATGAATGCATTGCATTCTATGTCCCCCTTTAATTCTGTTAGTATTTGTTTCACATAGGTAGTTGATCTTGTGTTGGGTGCATGGATATTTATAATAGTTATATCCTCTTGTTGGACTGACCCCTTTATCATTATGTAATGTCCTTCTTTGTCTCTTGTTACTTTCTTTGTTTTGAAGCCTAGTTTGTCTCATCCATGTACTGCAACTCCTGCTTTTTTCTCCCTGTTAGTTGCGTGAGATATCCTTTTCCATCCCTTTACTTTCAGTCTGTGTATGTCTTTGGGTTTGTAGTGAGTCTCTTGTAGGCGGCATATAGATGGGTCTTGTTTTTTATCCGTTCAGTGACTTGATGTCTTTTGATTGGTGCATTCAGACCGTAAACATTTAGGGTGATTTTCGATAGGTATGTAATTATTGCCATTGCAGGCTTTAGTTTTGTGGTTACCAAAGGTTGAAGAGTAATTCCCTTTCTATCTAACAGTCTAATTTAACTCCCTTCGTATGCTATTACAAACACAACCTAAAGGTTCTTTTTTTTGTCCTCCTTTTTCTTCCTCCTCCATTCTTTATATATTTGGTATTCTGTACTCTTTGTCTATCCCTTGATTGAATTTGGGGGTAGTTGATTTGATTTTGCATCTGCTTAGTAATTAATTGTTCTACTTTGCTGTGGTTTTATTTCCCCTGGTGACATCTATGTAGCCTTAGTAATACTTCCATCAACAGCAGTCCATCCAAAATGCTCGGGTCCTTTGTGTTGGGAGATCTGTGCACCTCTCCATGGCCTGAGAGATCAGATTGGGGAAGTTTTCAGCAATTAGCTCCTCAATAACACTTTCTATCCTCTTTTCTCTCTCTTCTTCTTCTGGTACCCCTATAGTGTGGATATTGTTCCGTTTGGATGGGTCGCACAGTTCTCAATATTCTTTCATTCTTGGAGATCCTTTTTCTCTCTGTGCCTCAGCTTCTTTGTATTCCTTTTGTCTAATTTCTATTCCATTTGCGTTCTCTTCTACTAGACCTAATCTGCTTTTAAATCCCTCCATTGTATGTTTCATTTCAGATATGGAATTTCTTAATGATTAAATCTCCATCTTAAATTCGCCCCTGAGTTCTTGAATCTTTTTCTATACTTGCGTGAGCATGTTTATGATTTTTATTTTAAACTCTCTTTCCGGAAGATCGGTGAGTTTGGATTCATTTGGCCCCTTTTCTGGGGTTTGTGAGATTTTGGTCTGAGCCAGGTTCCTTTGACGGACGTTTCATAATTCTGTGTGGTGCTTCTATTGCACGGACGCTGTAGCCTCTGGAGCTGGTCAGCCCCTAGAGTGAGGTTGGGGGTCTTAAGGGAGCGGTGCTGGTGCCTGGGGAAAGAAAGAGCTGTTTCCTGATTCCTGGCTGCAGTGCCTGTCTCCAGTATTAGGGCCACTGGGGTAAGGCTCTGTGCTTGGCGTCTGTAGCTGTTGTAGGTCGGGCCGCACTCAGCTCTCCTGATGCCAGTGCAGTGACTGCCGGTTTGTATGCAGGTGCCGGCAGGCCATGGGGAAGGCACAGCTAGCTGTGTGTCACTGTAGGGGGCCTCATAGTTGAGTAGGCAGCCAGGGGGATGGAGCACCTGAAGCTCCTCAAAGGTCTCAGCCTGCTTGGCACAGTGCGCCCAGACAACCTTGTCCACCTGTATCCCTTCTCCCACGTAGCAAGCTCCGTGCAAACCCCTCCTCTTCAGCATCCCTCTCACTGCTAGGAAGCCTTTTCTTTGACCCTGAGCTCCTGGATGTAGATCGCCGTCCTCCACAAACCCGCCAGACTCTCTGTCTCTCAAGCACTCCACCTGTACCAGCTCCCCAACCCTACCAACCTCCAGAGCACCACACAATGTAGGTGTGTGCTCCAAAGCAGACCTCTGGGGCTGGGTGTTCAGCAGTCTTAGACTTCCTCCCATTCCCCACACCATTTCTCTTCCTCCTGCCGGTGAGCTGTTGTGGGGAAAGGGCTCGGGACCCGCCGGATCAAGGCTTTCGTACGTTTCACTGTTTCTTGAGGTCTGCTGTGTTAGTGAGGTCTGTAGGCAGTCTGGTGCAGCCCTCCCTCCTGTTGCTGTTTTAGGGCTAGCTGTATTAACTATATTTTCACCCTGTATGGGGTTTGGGAGGAATTCCCTGTCTCGCCGCTCATGCCCACATCTTGAATCTGCTGCTGATGTTTTAATTTGTGTGGTAATAAGGTTAAGAAACAGACATTCTTATTTTGGAACATGTCAAAAGACACCTAGAATGTGTGCTTTTCCACTTGCCACTTTCCCACTGAAGTGCTGCTTGTAATGGGCTGGAAGAGAGTGCTCTAGCATATATCATTTGTTTTAAGTTTTAAAGGATTTCACAGACTGGGAAAAGCTGATACTCACCAGTTTGTGCCCCATTATCCTGTGACTTTGCATAGTGCTCGTACAACAGTGACTCAGATTTTATGATCTACAAGAATTGCTGCAATTAAGGATCTGTTTTTCTTTGTGGAACTGGACATCTTTCTTGTCATGGAGCCGCCTCATATGTAAGCGGATCCACTTACCCGAGTAGCGGATAGTGCTCCTGACCCACGCTCTCCTTACTGTACGTGGGCGTGTGACTTTGGTCACTGTGTAGCTGGCCCCTAGAGACACTGCATCTGCGCTTCAGATCTTTGATGTCAGGACTTGAGAGAGATGTCACTAAATTGGAGTAGGACATCCTATGAAGCTTTCACAGAAGTACTACAAAATGGACCTGGAACTTTTGGTAGCTTTTAACAGCTTTTCATAAATGGTAGACTTCTCATCACAGACTCTTGGTTTCTCAAGGATTTTACAGGGTGATCTCGGTCCTCTTTCAAAGCCATTGTTATCCTGAGACATTGGATTACTCTCATGCCTCAGCCTGTGCTGTTCTTGCAGGGATGGGCGGTCCTTTTTTACTGTCTCAGGAATTAATGTTTTTTACTCCTGATACTGGAGAATTTCATTTTAGAATTTGAACTTCTTTATAAACTCTTAGGCTGTACAATTGCCGAGGCCATTTATAGCCCAGTTTGAACTCTGGAGTTCTTTCCTGAGTGGTCGAG
>JAVSCE010012636.1:0-26834 GCA_032199065.1 Smutsia gigantea
TCCCTCCCTCCCTCCCTTGTCTCCCTTTTTGAGCTGACTTCCCAACCTTCTTTCCTTATATGTTCTCTTCTCTCCCTTCCTCTGAAAATGTCAAGGGAGAAGAGGGTAAAAGAGCTAAATGATTTTTTCCCATTCCTCCATTAAGGTGATGCTATGGTAAGGAGAACTCCCAAGCCAGGTCTCTTTTTCACTACATCACATACACTCTTTCCAGTTTAGATTTATGGAAAATCAGAGAGGCAAGCTTTCACCATGACACCAAATGAAGCTCCCGATTGCTCACTATGAATTGCTCTGAGAGTATTACATCTTAAGAACCATGGTATTTTACACTTTGCAGTATTAGGGGCAGAGGAACTGCTTGATTGTGATGGTCATTAAAAGGATAGCCGTGAGTGAGAGGAAACAGGTTTTGTTAATAAGTGTGTGTCAAAAAAGTAAAATATGTGCAGATTATCAATATAATAAATGTTTTTCAAAGTTGGCTGCTCTGAATTCAATCACGAACTTCCCCTTTGTCGCACTTCAGGTATATCCTCACACTACGCAAATCAAAATGATAATATTAAGATGTCAGGTCATATCTTTGACTATACAATGACAAAAATGTGCATATGCTTCCCTCCACTGCTGAATTAATCTGCTATTTTGCTATAATGTAGACATATCCATAGTTACACTTTTATGTTTGTATTACCAAGTGAATCTTTTAGGAGGAAGAAGACTTGAATACCCTTAGGACTTGGACAGCCTCTCAGTAACCTGGAAACAAGTTACTGAGCCATAGTCCTACCCACTAATATTAAGACTAATAATAGATCCCTTAGAGTTTTGCACAGGGGATTATGAAGGGAAACTAAACAGCTCATATATTAGAAATAGATTTTTTAAATTCTGACCCAGAATTATCACTCTTGCAATGATCCTTGCAACATGTGAGAAATGAGAAATAGAGGAAATTTACCAAGAACCAGTGAAAAGCATTTATTAATTTTATTTTAAAGTGAAGTGAAATGGTAATATCTGCTGAGGGAATAGGAAGTAATGCAAGTCACTGACCAATTTGATTTTCCCTCATGCATAGTCCTGCTTTTCTGCTAAATTAATAAGGTCTGACTCTGCTTAGCAACATTGAATAATCACATCTGAAGTTCTACTTAAATTTTGCTATACTGTTGATTTTTTCTTTAATATTCATGTTTTTCATGTAAATGTACTTGCACGTATACAGTAAGCTTAACAGAAATTGTGCTTTAGGGAACATGTTTATTTTTTACCTTGAGTAATTATTTCCATTTGATGCAATTTAATTTAAAAGATAGGAAGGAGAGAGGCTGCAAGCAAAGAGGGCAATCTAGTGGCCACTAGCTTATGCTTACATTCTTTTTGAGTGATAATCAAGAAAGTGGTAGATTATAAACAAGAAACATAATGCTGATTTTTAAAATTCTGACTGTGAATTATCTATTAATCTTTTAATGATCTTTGTAACACATGAGAAATGAGTTGAATATTTTCTACATCTGGGAACTTTAAATAGGCTGTTTAGACAAAAGGTTATATCTAATTAAAATATTTGGCCAATGCCTATCAACATTCTCCATTTTATAGGAAGTCTGAAATTACAAAGACAACAACAAAAGAGAAAGCAAAATGAATAATAAAGAAAAACTAATTGAAGATAATTTGCCAACATATACTGCCTTCGAAATTACTCCCGTGACGTGCAATAATTAGAGAATATAGCAAAGTTGTTTTCACTCTTGGAAGAGATAAAATTCCTCAAGTCATTCGGAGCCACTCAAAAGTTGAATGAGATATTAGTGAGAAGGTGGATGGAACCACTTAAAACATTTTGCTGGGTTTTGTAGGGTCCAACATGAAGTTACCCTTGGAGGAGTTAATGTGCCCTAACTCTCTACATCTGATGGGGTTTGGAAAATTACCCCTAAGCACGCATGAAGGTTTCCATTGGCCAAACAGATCTAGGGCTTCTTAATACACTTTAATCAAGGCTTTCCTAATGGACATCCAGGATTATTGCAGCTAATAGACTATGATCCATGCAGAAACTAGTGGAAATCCATTTCTTTTTGAATGGTACACCTACAAGATTTAAATAAACTTTAAGTTAAACACTCCTTCTTCCCCATAGTCTAGGTACTTCTGAAAGTGATATTTTGTATGTATTTTCATATTGTGTCCTTTAATATTTTATTATTTGTGACTTTTTAAAATTATGATGTTGAACAATTCATGTTACCTCACTTAATTAAATCAACTTCTGTTTTTTGTTTTGTTTTTTTGGCTTTTATCTAATCTTGCAGTTTCTAATGCTAAAATGATGAAGCAATTTGTTAAACCCATGGTCCATGGATTTTGACTACCTTGTGGCAAACCATTTCCACCATTGACTAGAAAGGCATCCTAGGGCACTTTGTAAAAGTCTTTTTTTCACTTTTCTTATGTGCTAAATTGGGGGAGAAAATTGCTATTGAAGAATCCTTACTGATGGAGCTGCGAAAATTTCATTATATACCTTGTGTTGGTCTCATAGCAAGCATTAAAAAAAAGGTTAGCTATTATAATATTCAGTATAGAAAACTTATTTCTCTTCTCCCAGTAACTTGATTCTTAACATAAAATAGGGAGTGTCCACATCCTGACACAAGTTTCCTATCTGGATTTGTTTTATCTTTTTACCAATTGCCTCCTCTGCCTCTTTGAAACCTATCTTGAAGACTTCCCGTATTTTGTATGAAAAATTGCTGAAAGAGTAAAAAATGTAAGTCTGACCTTCTTTTGCAAAGTTAAACTTCTCATTTCCATTTAGAAGTAATTGTTTTGCCCAGATTATCAGTATATTTAGCATATCATTTACCATGAGTATTCATTCAAGAAAGAGGAAGCAGGAGTCAATAGTCTAGGCTATTTTTCATTTTATTTTTTTATGTTTTTGAGTTTCTACTCCATGCCAAAGTTTGTACTAGGAGCAGATGATTAAAACAAGACAAAACAAATAAATAAATAAATTCCATCGTTTTTCCCCTTCAAGATCCCAGCCAGGGACTATCTTAGAAACTCAACTGAACAAATTTAGGCAAAAAGGGGTCATGAGTTGTGGCCATAGAGAGAGTCTGTTGAACTCAAATTGGCAACCACTTGTAGACTATCCAGTTTTTACCACAAAACCCTAGACCAGGTAACAGGGTAGGGTCTGGTGACTTCAGAGAGCTCTTAGCTATTCTCATATTGATCTTTTCCTGATGACTTTCTTGGAAGGCTGCTTGGGGCAAGGCCTTGAGGGGAATTTAAGCCTTTTCCAGAGAAGTTATCTGAGTTTGGAAGGACCTGGCGGTAGCCAGTGGGCTGGGAAAGGGAGAGTAGGATTTTTGCCATTGCACACATGCCATGTGAGATAACCAAAAAAACGTTTCCAAAGCCCTCAGAAACTTCAATTGCTCCCAAATGTTTGCCGGGAATAGCTTTAGATATTTCTCAACTTGCAAAGGCTGGCAAGTTCATTAACATTTGGAGAATGCATTCTGAAGCTATACACAGATTTCCAATGCCTGAAATTACCCAGAAGCCTGGGATCCTTACTTTATTGATAAAGGTAGCATGCCTTCACTGCTTGCATCACCTTTAGGGAAAGGTGTTTTCCTTATTCTAAGTGCAAAAGACTGGACTGTGGCTTATGCTTTCAGTGTTAATAACAAGGATTTTGTGAGATAAAAATAGATTTGGAGGCAAGTCTCCCAAACTCACTGGGCCTATATTTAGCTGAGACATAAAGGTGTGGATGGCTTCTAATATCCCATGGGAGCATTTCTGAAAATCATTTTTTCACCCAGATATTATTCCACTTCAAGGATAAAGTTTAAAACAACCTTGTTTAGAGTTAAGTACGTAGTGTTCTATCTGGACATAATCATTTTTCTTTGAAAGATCATTCACCTGTAAGTCCTTGGTTGAAAATTACCGCTTGTATCCTGCAGTTTTCTCCTCCTCCTATTATCCATCCTATACAAAGCTGAATATTGCTTCTGATGTTTTCCATTTAAGCTTCTATTCAGGTCATTTTGGTTAACTTATTCTCCACAGGAAGGATAAAAGCATTTTATAGAGTGTTGCATGCAGCATTCATTCTAATTTCCCTACATACGATTGATTGCAGAATTCTCTCTTCTTATGTAACATCAGTTTGGCACTAAAGTAAAATGTGAAGATTTGCAGGTCTCTTGCCAAAAGAAAT
The DNA here is from genome assembly GCA_032199065.1 of Smutsia gigantea. Classification (NCBI taxonomy): domain Eukaryota; kingdom Metazoa; phylum Chordata; class Mammalia; order Pholidota; family Manidae; genus Smutsia; species Smutsia gigantea. The sequence continues at coordinate 4,256 of JAVSCE010012636.1, forward strand.
ATTCTCCATTCACCCTAAGGCAATTAAAAAAATCACTGGAAAATGTAGAATGAGGGAGAAGTCTTGATGGTGGGAAAAACCCCAGAAATAGCATTTTGGTTTATTTGACCAAAGGGGACAATCCAAAATAGTGAGCAGCAGAGTATACTGAGGGATTTATACAACATCATGCACTAAAAAACGAACCTCCCCATGACAGGTGTTTAAACCAGGTCATAAAGGGCCAATTTGGATGTGATAGATTGAATTGTGCATCACAGAAACATCCTCAAAGAGTTTGTGCTGAGGAAACTACCCCAAAGAGACTTGATCTGCAAATGCTCTATGATTTCTAGTTCCCCCTTGAGGTATAATCTCCTGCAGCAAAGCAATCCCTTTCCCCCTGGTAATCACAAGTGGCTTTAACAGTGACATTCTGTTACTTTACCCTTGATTTACTAAAGGTGGCTGTGAAACAATGAATCACCTGTAAGCACCGTGAGGCTATGAAACAGACTTCAGTGCCTGGTTTACTGGGTACGGCAGCCCCGATGGCAGCAAAGGTCCAAGGGTCGTTCCAGGGAAACAGAGAAAGCCCGTTTCCTTCTCAGTCTTGTAGATGGAACTCTACCTTCAGCTGCCAAATGCCAGGCTGCTACACTACCTGGTTAGGATGGGAAGTGCTTGTTCATAAGAATTAACTGATGAATAATAAGTCATAAGAACATCCCTGCCAAAACCTACCAACACATATGCCCAGCAGGTAAGGCTCCCCATTGCTTTTCTTACAAAGGCATTTGGTATGTACTCTGTTCCTGGGAAACAAAACTGGATGTTGGCCACCAACTTGGGCAATTTATGCATTTACCTGTGCAATCAAGCAAGCTTTTTTTTTTTTAATTCTGAAAAGGGTGTAGAAGTTTAGTGGACTATCCCAAGCCAATTTATTAGTTCCCTGTTAGCTTCTTTCTTCTTGTACTTTCTATCCCTTCATTCCAAGAGGTTGAAGGTTTTCCTTATTCATCATCCTTAGCCTCTCATTCTTCAACATCACTGGATCACAAGTTCATTTAGTACATATTAAAGACCAGACACTGAGCATCTTTGACCTTCAAGATGCTCAGCAGAGAGAGGAGGACATGGGAAAGAGAATCAGCCATTGCCCTGCTGTACTATGAGACTAAAACAAAGCATCTCCTGAGTCAGCCTGAGGACCGTGAGGATGTTTATGAGGACCAGTTAGTATCAAGTGAGCTGGTTTTTGAGGGACAGGCAAGGATTAGCCACAAAGATCAGCATACAGGCAGAGGAGGAAAAGAAATTCCAGCAGGTGGAACAGCATGGCCAGAGACTTGGAGGTTTAAGGGACCTTGGCACAGTGAAAGAACTGAAGATAGACAATGGGTCTGAAGCAAGCGGTGTGTGTGTCCATGTGTGTGTATGCACATGTTCACACACATACAGTGCTCGTCATGGTGGTGGTGATGATAGAGTGGAAGACAAATCTGTGACCTTATTGGCCACCTGCCTCAATACAGCATTCAGTGTTTTCAGGGATGGGGATAAGCCTACTGCACACAAGGCACATGAAAATATTTCTATTCTCCCATGAATATGGGTATCAAACTGGAAAAAAAAACTGAACCAAGCATGCGATTGCCTTTATACAGGCATAAATCCAGAGAGAGATGGGAGATGTTGAGGACTGAGGTAAAGGGGCAGTTTCTAAGCCCCTCCTGCATTGTATCTGTGCAGTGTGACTTTATCATTATTACTGTAACTTTTTTGAAGTGCTGCATGTTTACACTGCTTCCAATAACCCACAATGCTTAGCCAAAAATCCAAATATAGACAGACTCCAATTTGCAAATGCATTATGTTTCCACATCCCATTTCTCAGGGAGAGGTTTTACTCTCAGTGCACTCGCCCATAGAAGCAGTGTCACAAAAGGCAAGGAGCATCCCAGACCCATGACCCAAGCATTTGTCCACTGTGCACTTGGATGCCATGCACATCTGTTTGAGACTAGGCCATCTCTCCTGCATGGCCCAAAGGCTTTGGCCAACCTACCTACAACAAAGTTCCCATCTTCCCTTATGCTCCTGACCTCTCGCTTACTCTTTTATTTCCTTGACTCTACCTTGAGTCACTGCATCTCCATCACCCAGACACCTGAGTTAGAACACTTGTCTTCATTCCTACTTCATAGTCTATGTTCCATCAGTCACTCAGTCCACCAGTCTCCCTGAGGGACACAATAATCCATCATTCCTCAGTCCTCCCATTGCCCTAACCCAAGCCCTCATTTTTCTCCCCTGAATGAGTGAGTGACTACAATAGCCAGGTTTTTCTTGCATTAGGTTCAGAGTGAGCTCACTAAGATGTGCTAACTTCAAAAATCTTTCCAGTGGCTCCATATTACTTTCCAGATGGGGTCCAGTCTTATTAATACCATGCACACCAACTTTTGCCCTGCACTGCAGTCCCACAAAACAGTTAGCTGCTCCCTGGATGTACTGGCTATGCCACACCTCCTCTTACCTTCACTCATTCCTCTCACCTTATCTCCTATCATCTCCGTGTCTGCTTTCAGAAATCAATCCAGACATCACATCTGAAAGCCTTCTTTGTCTCTTTCATCATTATTAAACAGGAATATATTAAACATGTGATGCCTGGCACTGTGCAAGAACCTGGAGATATAATGATGCACAAGAAAATAGTCTCTGCCCTCAAGAGTTTTGATGGAATATAACTGAGTGAATAGACACTTGAATAAAGGTAATTAGATCAGGGAAGGGGAGACTATATTGGAGCTCTTGGCAGGACTTAATTCAAAGTGGGGAGGAGTCACAGAAGAAGTGACTTTTAAGCCAACACCTGAAGAAATAAATAGGAATTAACATCAGGCAAATGTGGAAGGAAGAGAGAATGCAGTGTTCTAGGCAGAGGAAAATAGCGAATGTTAAGTAACGTTTAAAGACAGACACACAGCAACCTAATTTGCAGGGTCCAGGGCAAAAGGAAAACGTAGGGCCTCTAGTTAAAAAAAACAGGAAATAAACTGGTCCTAAAATATAAAACTATTCCCTTCCATGGTCTCTTTCTCAACCTAACATGGTGGGATTTTTTTTTCCTTTTTATGCTAGTTAATGTCACATTTCCTCTTGGAAGGGAATACTGGCAGGCAAGTGTAAACCCTCATAGATGCCTGGAAGCCTGTCCTTAGGCTACAAGCTCATGTGGCCCACTGGCTGCTTCTCCCATCTTCCACCAGCAGCCAAAACAGTGAGACTTTGGAGAGGAGGAAAGCTCAAATAGGCATCTCACTTTTCATGGGTCACAGATGAATGACCCCAAAGGGATTTCAAACTTCACCTTGGTATACACTCATTTCTTGCTTGAATCAGGGGTGAATAAAGGGCTTGGCCCCTCCAAGTTGACTCTAAATGGGATGTGGCACTGACAGCCTGGGGCATGGGTAGCCACTGCTATGCCCTGTCCTGGAATGCATGTACACAGTTCCCTGAGTGACCTTCTCTGTGCCCCTGTCCAGTTCCACAGAAAGCAGCAGTGGTTTCTGGATGGATGTGAGGAGGGAAAGGCACAGAGGACCACGGGTGGGGACCAGGCTCTCCCAGAGCAACAGTGGGGTAACAAGAGGTGGAGCTGTCAGAGTGGAGACTTCAGGCACTGTCACATCCTCTACGGACCCATGCAGCTTCACATAAAAAGACAAATTCAAGGATAAATTTATTAAGAATGTCAAGATGACTTGTGGAGTGATGGCATGAGAAGAGGGGCTTTGTGGATCTTTTCTTCAGCGAAACAACCATAACTGATAAATATACATATTTATTTATATATAGCCTTAAAGCAACCATTTAAAATCTCTAGAATTTGTTGTAAGAACATGCATCAAATAAAAAATACATCTATTCAAGAAAAACTAATCTCAATAAGTACAATAAGAGTCTGTGGCATTTGAACTGCACACAACCTTCTCCGTACATCCCCCTCCCAGCTCAGTATGATGGAAGTTCCAGTATGATAGGACACACACAAGAACACAAGGCTTTCTCTCCCCCCAGGTCCCAGGTAGGGACAATGATATCTACCCCAGAGGGACAGGCCATCATCATTTCTCAATCTCAGCAGCTTGGAGTTGCAGAGTCTGTATTCCAGAACAAAGAAGACTGAGAGAACTGGGGGATATCTTCTACCCAGCTCACACTTTCAGGACAGAGCCTCACTCCAGCCTTGGCAGACTGACAATGTCCAATCACCATCACCCCAGATCACTCACTGGGTGGAGGTTCTATGCTGGGAAAAGTAAACCAAGAAGACCAGAGGTGGTACGTCAGCCCAGTAGCCTGCTCATGAAGCAGAAATATCACCCTGAGATAACTGGGACACATTTCATGCCCCAGCTCTGGATCAGTGGTAGTTTTGCCCAGGGGAAGAGGCAGGCTTCAAGAAGAGAGAGCTCTAAAGTCCTCCCCAAGGGAAATTACTTCATTTTGAACAGAATGTGCTAGTTCAAGGCTAAGGGTCCTCCCCAAACTCTGGGAGATTTTGGTGGTAATCAATTACAAAGAAGCTGATTGCTCGGTGAGAACAGCAGGCTAAACTCTAAACCAGCTAGATGTATATCAGAGAGAATCAGGGATGGATATGGCTAAGAAAAGCCCTCATAGGGTTGGAACAAAAACGGGCTTCAAAGATTACCTCTGCAAAGAGACAAAATGTAATGGCATCAGACTGTGGAGCAATTTATGCCTCAAGGCAGGATTAAAACCAACGGCAAAATCAGCAAGTAATTAATGAAGGCTAACAGCTGCATGTGAATCCAACAGAGGCAGAGAGCTTAGAGGGAGGAGGAAAAGAAACTAAGAGAGCCCTGCTGAAGTCATTATCATCCCAGGGTGAACGTGTGCGTGTCCAAGGCTATGCCTTCTGAAGAGTTACATCACAGGAGATGTCCTGCTGGGGAAATAGACTTCATTAAAATAGTCCAGCCAAGCCACTAAATAAATAAGCAGCAAACTACAATGAACCTGAGAGGGGTCTGTCAGTTTCCGGCATTACAAAATGTATTATCTAAAATGTTTAGTATCTAAGAAAAGAAACAAGAAAATGTAAGCGTATGCATTAAAAAAAACCCACATTTAATATGGTAATTAATGGTAAAGGACTGAATATCTGAGATCAGAAACAAGACAAGGATGTTCACTCCCACCACTTCTATTTAACATTTCATTGCCTCTACCTAGAGCAATTAGGCAAGAAAATTAATACATCTAGACTAGAAGGAAGCAGTAAAACTATATTTCTTTACAGATAACATGATCTTGTATATAGAAACTCATAAGGAATCCACTAAACAAACACACTACTAGAATTAATAAAAAATTGATTTTAGCCAGGTTGCAGGGTACAAGATCAATATACAAAATCTATTTTATTGCTATACACTGGCAATGAAAAATATGAAAATTAAACTGTTATGGAAAATACTGAAAAAAACCTGGACTGGATCACTGACGGGAGAACCAAGCACGCACTCAGAGGTCTTGGAGTGTTGAGGTTTATTTCACACCGGCAGGCTCAGAGGGGAGTAATCTCCCAAAAGTCTGAGCCCTGAACAAAGGCAAAGGGAGCAATATATATCTTTCTACTTCTGTATCTGTAACATTCCTATGTGCACAGGAAGCGAGCAGGCAAGGGGGAGTGAGTTTAGGGAGTAAGTGCCTGGCAGAGTGGGGAGTGAAGGGGAGGGGGAAGCTAAGGGAGTTTCTGTTGTCTTTGCTAAGAAGAGCAGCAGAAGGGAGCCACCTGGACTAGACTGCTGTCCTTGTAAATTGCTGTCCTTGTAAATTTTTCCTTATCAAAACTAAGAAACAATTCCATTTATAACAGCATGTTAAAAATATATGCTACTTAGAAAAACTTAACAAAAGAAGTATAGAACTGATACTCTGAAAACTGCAAAATATTTTTAATTAATAGAAAATAAGTTAAAGAAATTAAAGAAGGGCTAAATGAATGGAAAGACAATTCCATGTTCATGGAGAAGAGGACTTAAATTTAAGATGGCAATTTTCCATTATTTGATCTATAGAGTCAATCTAATCCCTTTCAAAATCCCAGTTAGATTTTTTGCAGAAAATGACTAGCTGATAATGAAATTAATATGGTAGTGTAAAGGAATGCAGAATGGCTAAAATGATCTTGAAAAAGAAAAAACAAAGTTGGAAGATTCACACTTCCTAACTGCAAAATCTACTATAAAGCTACAGTAATCTAGGCAGTTAGGTCTTGATGTAAGGTTAGACGTATAGATCAATGGAACAGAACTGATAATCCAGAAATAAACTTTTACATTTATGGTGAATTTATTTTTGACAATTATGCCAAGATGATTCAATAGGAAAAGAATAATCTTTTCAACAAATGGTGCTGGGACAATTGTATGGCTACATGCAAAACAATGAAGTTGCACCTTCTTTCTTATACCATACACAAAAATTAACTCAAATTGAGTCATAGACCTAAATATGAGAGCTAAAACTATAATAATCTTAGAAGAAAATGTAAGAGTAAATCTTTATGACCTTGGAATAAGCTAAGCGTTTTTAGATAGAACACTAAAAGCACAAGAACCAAAAGAAAAAAAATAGGTCAACTGGACTTCATCAAACTTTAAACCTTTTGTACTTCAAAGGACACTGTGAAGAAAGTAAAAGATAACACAAAAAAAGGGAAAAGTATTTTCAGTTCATAATTCTGATGCCGTTCTTATATCTAGAATACATAAAGAACTCCTACAAATCAACAATAAAAGACAATTAATCAGATTAGTGCAAGGACTTTTCATTTATTGTTCACTAGAGTTTTAAAAAATGATTGACATTATCTGTTTTATGTTCTTAAAGACCACCTTGGCTGTAGTGTGGATAATTAACCGTGCAGCAGCAACAGTAGAAGTAGTGAGGCCATTTAGGAGGCTATTGCAGAAAAGTAAGGGGAAATAAAGGTAGCTTGGACTAAACGTGATAGCTGTGGAGGTACCTGTCAGTAGTCAGATTGAAGAGAGATATTTGAATGTAAAACTGACATACTGCTGGACAGTTAAGACTTAAATTTGCCTGTTAAATTTCTTAGTGTTTATCACATACATAATTACTGTTTGTTGTGTGTGGGTGGGTGGATGTGTATTGATGACACCTCTTTTGTAATTTTATGTTGCCAGACCTTGTTAGTAAGCCTAGGATACTGCTTGTATAGAATAATTGTTAACACCATCCAGGATGCTGGATGGACTATGAGACAGAAAAAGAAACTATTTCTAAAATAGCACATTGCAAAGGATTACTAGGACACTGGATTTCTTAAAGTGGCTCAGAGGATTGGATTTGGGAACCAAATCTGGGCTTTGTCCCTTGCTTGCTGTGTTATCTTGGCTAATATTTCTAAATTTCTAAATTCTATATCTAAAGGTGTCTTCTACAGAATGGATAAAATAATAATTTTGTTGGTTTGTTAACAGAGTCACATGTTTTTGTTTGTTTAAAAAGCCTGGTACAGAATACAAAGCCCATAAGTGATATTCAACATAACTCATTCTAATGCATTTCTATACAAAAGATATTGGATTTTCAATCATCCCCTATGTATACAAACAAATATGGATATATTGTGACATGATGTGATTATTTATTCTTTTTAATCTTATGAAATTCTGAGTCATTCAATGCAATAGAATAATAATTAGTCATTGACCTCATTGCCTCAACATTTTTTCAAAATGTATTGTTCAATTCCTCAGATTTTGAGACAGAGATAGATATTTGGAAGCAAAACTACATTCTTGCATTAAATGAAGAAACTCCAGAGATTTCTGACTACAAAACACATGAAGACTGTCAACAAATATAATAAAAATTAAATTTGTTCATTTTAATTTTATTTTTAAGATTTTTTATATTAAAATAATATAGAAAATATAAAACAAAAGCATAAGTCAGAATTAGAAAATTCAACCTGATGATGTGGGAAAGTGAGCTGAGAGAAAGGAAATGATCTTTTAAAAAACAAAGTATAGATTAACTAAGAGAAACATTAGCAAATAAGCATCGTGGAAAGTGCCTTAAAATAAGTAGGAGATTGAAAGGAGGAAATTTGATAAAATAAAACAGATTAAGAAAGATAATGAGTCTAGAGAAAGTGTTATACATGCAAGATATGGAAAACAAATCCAAAATACATATAAGAGGAAGAAAAACAAAATTAAAGCAATGGAATAGAAAAATATGAAAATTAATACAATTTTAATTCAAGAAAACTTTCTAGAATTAAAATGTTTTGAAAGGGCACATCATGTATCTGGGAAAATTGATATAAAACATTCAACATTGACATATATATATTCTAATAAAATCATTGCATTTTAAAGGAAAAGAATCATTTGGGCATCTAGGCAAAAAGATCAACTTAACACAGAAAAGGCAATGACATTTTCATCAAACTTTTAAATAGTTCCACTTTGTGTCTGCAGATGATGGGGTTAAGAAACTCAAAAGAAAATAAAAAGTTAGCAAAGGAATTTTAACATATCTATCTGTAGTGTATTGAATAATGACCCCAAAATATAGGTCCAAGCCCTAACCCCCAGTGTCTCTGAATGTGACCTTGTTTAGAAATAGGATCTTTGCAAATGTAATTACATAGAGGATCTCAAGATGAGATGACCTTCAATTTACATTGGGCTCTAAATCCAGTAACAAGTGTCCTTATAAGAGATATAAAAGAAGACACAGAGACACATAAAGAAGAAGGTTTTATGAGGGTAGAGGCAGAGATTGTCATTATGTCATAATAAGTCATGCAACTCTAGGAACCACCAGAAGTTAGAAAGGCAAAGGAATCTCCTCTAGAGCTCTAAAAAGAATGTGGCCTTTCCTATATCTTGATCTTGGACTTCTGGCATCCAGACTGTGAAAGAATACATTTCTGTTGTTTTAATCTACCCAAGTTTGTAGTAATTTGTTTATGGCAGCCCTAGGAAACTAATACAGACTTTGGTATCTGGAAATAGGGTGCTGTGATAACAAATACCTAAAAATGTGGAAATGGCTTTGGAATTGGGTAATGGGTGGAAGCTTGAATAATTTTGGGGTACATGATAGAGCACCCCTAGATTACCTTGAAGAGATTGTTGGTGGAAATATGGCCATTGAAAGTGCCTCTTATAAGGTCTAAGAAGGAAATGAACATGTTACTGGAAACTGAAGGAAAGGCAATCCTTATTATAAAGTGTCACAAACCTTGGTTGAATTGTGTCTACTGTTGGTTTGCAAAGCAGAACAACAGCAACAAAATTAACTAATGAGATTTATAAGGAAAGTGTTAAAGGTATAGCCTGGCAATATGTGAGAGGAAAGAATTAAATTGAGAAAGGAATTTTTAAGCAAAAAGAAACCAGTACTCACTGATTTGGTAGGTCTTTGGCTTATCTGGATTGCGAAGCTAAAACTAAGAAATTCATTGTTGGAAAAGCATGCTCTGGAGAGTGGGTCAAGGGGTTGCCTAGACAACCTTTTGGGGAAGCAATTAGGCATGTGACTAATGGATTCACTCAACCATCTCAACAGAAGCCAAGAAAAGATATGGAGCACCCAGGAAAGATTTATGGAGGATTCTCCTGTCTAATGGCATAGATCCCCATGAAATATATGGAAAATCCACAATATTTTTTGAGAATGTAGTATCAGCAAAAGCGCTGCCAGCTTGGACTGAAGGGGACAGAGACAGGACATAGTGAAAGAGGGCAATCTGATTTAAAAAATTCTACAGGCATGAAACAGGCTGATAGAGCTAACTGACTAGGAACATATGGTATCTTTTAAGAAAAGGAACCATTTCTAAGAGCAGAACTGTGGATGCAGAGGCAGAAGCTAGAGTGGTGGACCTAGAGGGCAGAATCTCCATGGGCCCAAAGGGTGGAACTTCAAGCCACTGAGGATTACCTCCAGATATTAAAACACAAGGGATTTGCTCTGCTGGGTTTCTAACTTCTTTGGGAGCAGTGACCCCTTTATTGCCTCTGATCTCTGTATGGGAATGGGAATGTCTAACCAATGACTGTTCCACTATTGTATTGTATTAACAGATAACTTGTTTTCTGGTTTCAAAGCCCATAAATGGAAGGGAATTCTGCTCAGAATGGATCATACCCAGAATCTCACTCATGCCTGACTTAGATAATTTAGAAGATGAGATTTGGTGATTTATGAGCTGATGATATTTAAATAAGATTTTAGACTTAGTCTTGATACCATAATAAGGGTTTGACACTTTAGGGGATGTTGGTATGGTGTGACTGTATTTGGTATATGGGACAGAAATGAAGTTTTGGGGGCCTGAAGGTGGAATGCAATGATTGAAAAGTGGCCTCAAAAGATATTTTTAAGTCCCAAGTACCAGAGGTACTTGGGAATGTGACCTTATTTGGAAAGAGGGACTTTGCAGATATATTAAAGACCTCAAAATCTAACTTAATTTAAGGTGGGCCATAAACTCAATGTGTGCTTATAAGAGACAAGGCTGTGAAAGCAATCTGGCTGTCACGTCTGTCATGCCATTGATCACCAGGCTTGATTTGGCTGATCTGGCTGGCTAGGCAGGTGTCCACTTCCTCCCTTACCATGCCACATGCATCCTTCCTGAAGCTGTGTGCTCAAAGAGGATGACCTTCCCCAGCAGAGGACTGTTCTTCAGTCAAGGGTATATGAATAGCTGTGCTCCCATGTTAGAACCTCCAAATAAGCTTTCAAGGTCCATTTTTAGGAGAATATAGGGTCGTCAAGCTCCAAGGTTCCAGACTCATCCAAATGAGGCAGTTTGCTTTTCTTTAAAAAAAAAAAAAAAAAGAGAGAGAGAAACAAGAAGACACAGAGATATACAGGGAAGAAAGCCATGTGAAGACAGAGCAGAGATTGTTATGTTTCACAAGCCAAGGAACACCAGGAGCCACCAGAAGCTGGAAGAGGTGAGGAAAGACTTCCCCCTAGAGCCCCTGGAAAGACTGTAGCCCTGCTGACACCTTGATTTCACACTTGTAGCTTCCAAAAGATGAAATAATACATTTATTGTTTTAAGATATCTGATTTCTGGTAATTTGTTATTGCAGCCCTAGGAAACTAATATGCCACCCAAATTTATTTTGAAAATAAAGGCTCACAAGCTCTTCCTGATTAATTAAATACAGAAATAAGTTCAGGAATTCAAAATGACTGGAGCAGTATCCACATAAGCATTTAATACACTTTTACTTATAAACATAAATCAAAATTACAGTTATAAGTAAGAGAGGATAGTATATGACTATACTTTCTGACACTGTAGGTAAAGCATAAATATAAAAAATGGTAGAGAAATGAGGAGATGTAAATAAAATAATAGAATAAGTTCATAAATTGCCTTATAAATATTAACAGTGAATAAAATATATTACTTCATATTACATGATGGGAGCAGATAATTTTAGCTAATTTCTGTGTTGCTCACAATGCAGAACTAAAAGACAACAAAAAACTGGATGGAATAAAGCCATTACTATTATAAAAGTAGTAGTTTAATAATATCAGTCAGAGAAAAAGATGTAAACTTTCCTATATACCAAAAGATCCAAAAAATGTGTGTGTGAGAGAGACAGAGAGAGACACAGAAAGAAACAGAGAATAAAATAAATGTCATAGTGCAAAATCATATATATGCACGTGTATATAGTGAGACAATGTAAAAAAATTCAAATAGATTTAACATGCCTACTTAAAGGAGAAAAAATAAGATTGAATTACAAAGTAAAACATAACATTATGATATATACAGAAAAGACAGCTAATAATTTTTTTTAAATACAGACATGGATAAACATGTAAATGCAAATAAAAGGAAAGTAAAGGTCCTAGCCTAATATATGAGAAGGTAGACGTCAAAAAAAAAACATTAAAATAGACAGATAGGAATATTTTATAATGGTAAAGGTGACAATATAAAACAGGTGTTAATATTTATGCCCCTAATAACTCAGCAAAACCAAACTCATTAAAAAAACCCTGAAAATACCAGGAGAAATAGAGGGAAACTGAATATCAGTAGGAGATTTTAGTGTACTTTTCAAAGAGATCAAGTAAACCACAAAATTTTATGTCTATAGAAAACTTCAACAACATAATAAATCACGTATATCTTATTGATATAAATATTGAACTCTGAGAATCAAGAACTAAATTTACTTCCAACTGCACACAGAAAAGTCATGAAAATTAGCCATAGTTTACTTTGGCCACACATACACACAGAGACATCTCCTTCATCTAAGTCATACAAACAGCTTTCTCAATCCACAATCTGATAAAAACAGAAAAATTTCATCAGCATACCTATCCTAAAAGAGTGATTAAAATAAGCTTTCTAAAAAGAAAGATGAAGAAACCTTGGAATATCAGGAAAGTAGAAAGTACATGAAAACAAAAATATGACTAAATACAATAAACTTTCCTTCACCTCTTAAGTTTTCTAAATTATATTTGACAGTGGAATAAAAATTATAACACTGCTTGATTTGGTTCTAAATACACAAAGAGGAAATATTTGATAATCATGTTTTAAATGGGGGAGGGTAAAGAGATGTAAAGGGAGGTAAGATTTCTATATTCTACTCAAACTCGTTGAACAATAACACCAGCAGACTGTGATAAGTTACACATATGTAATATGATTCTTAGAGCAATAACTAAAGAAACTATACAAATATATACACTGAGAGTCACCATTAATAAATGAAAGTGAAAATCCAATAAATAATCGAGTAACCTACAGGAAGGCAGGAAAAGAAAACAGAGAAATTAAAAAAATAAAATGACACATTTAAGCCCTCACATTCAAATAATTGTATTAAGTGTAAATGATCTAAACAAACTAAGGTAAGCAAATTAGCATGGTAGATTAAAAAACATGATCCAACTATATGCTGAATATAAGAAACTCACTTTAAATATAGATGGGTTGATAGAAACACGTTGAAACTAAAAGGATGGGAAAAGATACATCATGCAAATGTGAATAAAGGAAGGATGGAATGATTTTATTAATATCAGATAAAGGACATTTTGGAGAAACGAAAATTACCAGAGACAGGCAGGTACATTAAATAGTGGTAAAAGAAAACAATTCACTAAGAAGAAAAGGCATCTTAAATGTGTATGTAGCAAGCTATGGAACTTAAGAATGTGTAGTAAACACAGAAAAAACTGAAAGGAGAAATAGACAAATACACAATTATAGTTTGAGACTTCAGCATGTTTTTCTTAATAATTGACTGAACGAGACAGAACATAAATTAAATCTACAGACCTCAACAATGCTATCAAATAACAGTAGAATAAATCATGTAACCAGAAGAGAATACAAATTTATTTCAAGCATCCATGTAACATATACCAAGATGCAGGGCCATAAAGCAAATGTCAACAATTTTAAAAGAACTGAAGTCATACAGAAAATGTTCTATGGCCTTAATGGAATCAAAGTAGAAATAACTAAAAGATAACAGAAGAATTCTCCAAAAACCCAGAAACAGTATACTTCCAAATAATCAATAGTTTCCAAAGAGAAAATTCCAAGCAACATTAAAAATAAATAAATAAAAATGAAAATACAACATATCAAAATTTGTGGAACACAGCTAAAGCAGGGATGAGACAGAATTCATAACACAAAACACATACATTAGAGAAACAGAAAAGTCTCAGATCAATAACCGAAGCTCCCACTTAAAGACTGTACAGAAGAACAAAGTAAACCCAAAACAAGCATAAGAAAGGAAATAATTAAGATAGAAGAAATCAGTGAAATTGAAAACAGAAAAATGATAGAGAACAGTGAAATACAGTGCTGGTTCTTGGACAAGATCAGTGTAACTGATAAATCCAGTAAGAATGACAAAGAAAAAGGAGAAAACACACGAATTATCAATATCAGCATAAAACTGGGGCTATCACTAAAGACTCTGCAGGCATCTAAAAGATAATAAGGGAAATACAACCAATTCTGCATACATAATTTTGACAACTGAGAAGAAAATAACCAATTTCTTAATACGGGGTTTGTTCTTTGGAGACCAGGTTACCTTGGAGAAGGCCAGGGACATATTTTAGGAAGAGGTCTGCACATAACTTGCATTAACATCAGTGTTGATCTCCGTTTCCCTAATTAGCTTACTGAAAATAATTTCTGGTATTGACAACTATTGTAGCTTCTTTTCAAGGGACTTAACAGACCAGTTAGGATAGCAATACATCTATTTAAATCAAAAGAAAAGTACGTAAATGTGAGGTATTATAGCCTTAAATGATGAAAAAAAGAAAAGAAGAATGCAGGACTGCATTATTAATGCATCCTTGAACAACAAAATGCAGTATGTATTCTCAGAAAATAGAGAAAGGGCATTCTACAAAGAATTAGAGTCATCTGACTGGCACAGGATATGCATTGCTCAGCAACCTTCTGTGATTTGCATGAAGTCAGCAGGCTGTATGGTACCAAGGCACAAACAGGTATACATCTGTACTATTCCTTAAAACATGTACTTATTTGTGTGGTTGGTTGGTTGGTTTCCAAAGCTTGTACTCGATTCTTTTTTTAACCCTCATATTGCACTCCTGATCTTGCCCAGGTTGATATGCCATTTTGACAATATATATATACCACCTGTTTTGAACAAATATTGCAAATCTGAGCTGTCTCTGAGGATGCTTAATAAGACTGTTACTATTCTCATGCCCCTATTTTAATTTTCCTTTTCTCACAGCTTCATCCTTCAACAATATTTGCCTCATTTATAAACCACACCAGGGGCACTGATTTTTCTTGACAATTTAACGCTGGTGCCTCTTGGGGTTTTTTTTTTTTAACTAAGAGGTCATCTATTTGATAAGGAAGAATACAGCTTAAAATAAAACACTCAAGTGCTTCCATCACTCAAAGTGAAGTCACATCTTCTTACTTTCTTTTTAGAGAACTACCACCATTTATTCTTTTCTTTGGATCAAAAAGAAAGGACAGGTCAGATATATCCCTAATGGGTGACTTTATCAAAGTCCTCTTCAGAGAACAGCAATTGTGTTCCTGCCTCAGCACGCATACCAAAGCCTGGGGCCAACTTAGCAGGGTCCCTTTCCTGTCTCTATTCATACTGCTGTCTCATGAAGACTGGGGAAAAGTTAAAAGGGTAAAAAGGTTTTTAGAATTCTTGACACACTCTGTACTACTCTCTCCAGATGTTCGTTCTCTTAAATGACCTTTAAATTTGCAATTCTGCAGCATGAAAGCCATTGGGATTCCACTGTGACAGTACTGGCCAGCCAGCCAGTGTAGTTACAGCAGGGCTTGATGTTGCCCTTTGTGACATGCAATGTTCTAAGACTGACCTCAGTTCTTTCCCATCTACCACACTGGCCACACTGAGAGATTAGAAAGTAAATCTTCGGTTGTCAGGTTCTATAGAGGCATGTTTCTCAGGTTATCCTGTTTCAGATATCAAGTTTCTTAAGTATCTAGTTGAAGTTTTTTGAAGCTTTGAAATTCAGTCTTGGTCATAAACACATCTTATTTCACTAGAAGCCTGGCAGAAATCCCAGCTTTAAATGAGCAAATGAAAGCCATACAGATGGGAACACATTTAATAGGAAGGGGTGCCTGTATGTTTATGCCAAAACTAAAATTTTCTTATTTTTTATGAATATTTAAATAATCTTAATAGCTTGTTAAATTTCTTTTTACTAATGGTATGAAGAAAATACCTCAAACAAGGACAAATGAGAACTTTCTTACACATCTGCTTTTCACGTCTATTATTTAAAAAACTGAAGGCATATTGGAATTCTGAGTTATTTACTACCTCAACTAGGTGGACAATTGCCACTCTTTAGCTACAGTTGGAATTATAAAAAAAACTGGTGAAAGATAGAATGAAATACATCTTGACAACTCATTAGTGAAAATGGGCCTGTCTTAACATTTAATTGCAAAACTCATGTCTCTTTAAAAGTACAGCTGCCAGTTGTCTGTGCACCATTTTAAAACTTAATCTTTCCTGGTCCTGGATTTACTGATCTTTGACTGCAAATTTCATTGTTTTTAGAGTCTCTCCATCTGACCTTTAAACTTGAAGAATGTGCCCAGGAGAACATAGAAAACAAACAAACAAATAGGGAAAACCAAAATAAAAGAAAAATCCAAGCTAAAGAATCACCTCTTATCTGTCCTCCCAGCCTTGCTTGTCTATGTGCCTCCATCATTTTTGACAGCACATGACTGGTCCCATATCTGAACCTCTGAAATCTGATGCCACTTTTAAAAGTATCATCCTTTGCTCTGCCCGTTTTATCAGTAGTCAGGTTAGCCAATTTGTTTCCCAAGTCCTAGGGCTCACAATCTCTCATTGCCTGATGTTCAGCACCTTAAGAAATTTGTTTCGTATATTTTGGCCAGTGTTTTTAATTAGCTCATGTGGGAGGGTAAATCCAGCCTATTAATAGATCTTGGATATAGGTGGAAGTTTGTTGCCATTTTTGATTATCATCCTTTACCCATCTCAAAAAGAGTAAGGTTGACCTGACCGTTCTCTTTAATATTCTGTGGTGATCACCCCTCCTTTCTGCAACCCTTTACTTCTATCTTGGATTTGTCAGAAGAGTAGATTCTTTGACCTCTTCTCACACCTTTACACTATCACCCCATGGGGTTTGACATTACCTCTCCCAAAGGAAAATAGAGAATGTGCTAATAAATGAGAGCTTGCTCTCTGAAATATTCATTGTTTCATAAGTTTCCCATTTGACAATGAGATCCAGGGCTGCACTCTTGCTAGCTATAAAATGTATTTGGATTCTCAACTTTGCTTCAACTCACACTGTCAATACACATTTGGATTTGCTTTTGAAGATGTTGCCTGCAGAATATTAATTCTTGGATTGCTTACTTAAATATCAATTCCATAAGAGCCTCAGGCAGTATCTTCATTCTCCTAAAGCAGATTATAATAAGAAACACAAACATGTACCTCTTATACTGCCAAGCTTCAAGAACTACACTAGACCTAAAAGAAGGGCAGTAGTGGAGAAAACAATAGTGTGGTCATATGGTTTTTCTACCAAGATTACAAACTCTCATCTGAGAGCCCTAAGACTACCCATCTTTATTTCCTGATATTTTCCAGTCATTTTAAACTAATTTATTATAGAATTAATGATCAATGTAGAAACTTGGAAAAATCCAGAAAAGTATAAAAAAGAAATAAAAACCCCAATAGTTTCATATCCTCAAGTTAACTTCAATTATTGTTGGTGCATTTTCTGAAAGTATTTTTTAGGTTCTTGTTCTGTTTTTCTATAATATCATGACTCTCCTTTCACATCCTTAAGAAAATTCTAGAAAAACAAAATTTTGAGATGATTGTATGTTTCAATGTATCACAGAATAATTTAATCAACCTTACCCCTAACTTAGGCACCTGGTTTTCATTTGTTTTTTTTAACCACTTTTTGTATTATGATATAATGCATATCCTTTAACAGAATCCTCTTACAGTAGATACAAGATTTATTTATGCATTTATTTTTAAAATTCCAGCATCCTTGTCTTGGCTCATTAATACTCTCCATTCAGCTCTCCTAAAAACAGTGACTAGTCAAGGGGTGTTCTCATGACCTAAGTAGGTTTTTCTGGTTTGATAGATGCTAGAAGAAGGGGAAAAAGGTTCTTTTACCTCTGGAGTTGCTAAAGCAGAGAGGATGGGAATCTGCAACTGCTGAGGGCTATATTTTCTCCCTCAAGAGGAAAACTCCCTAGAGCATGAAGTAAGTGAAACTAGCAAAGAGGAATGATAGATGGAGTCCAAGAGAGGCCAGGCATATACTGGTTCCTACTGCCTGACCTTGGGCCCTCGGTCCTTCAATTTTGTGACCTTCTCTAGCATTCTTTTGAGCTCTAGCTACAGCCTATTTCCACTTTTTTAAGTAATTTTGAGTTGGTATCCATTTCTCATAACTGAAAATTTTTGTTTAACATCTCTGATTCCCTTTTGATAAATGATTTCTAGAAGCAGATTTTCTGGCTCACAGACCAAGAATGTTTTAAGACTCTTGACGCATATTTCCAAATTGCATTCTACAATAATAACATTAATTTGCAACCCATTTGTAATGAATTAGGGTTTGCTACAGATAGATTTCCGAAAAATCTCCAAATGATGATTCATTTTGGGGTTTGAGGCTGTTTATAATTCTGTGACTTTATTTATTTTCCCAGTATTTATGGAGCAGCTACGATGTGCAAGGAATTGTCAGTGATCTAGAATACACAGATGAAAGAGATATTTGGCCTGTCTTAAGCAGGGGGTCATATCCAGTAGGGGAAGCACATGCATGCCCATACAAATATATCAGGATGTAATCAGTGATATGATGATATAATGAATAAAGGGCCCTGGAGATACAGAAAAGGAAGAATGGTCTGAGATGCATAGAAAATTGACCTTAAGTAAAATTTCAACCACTGTAGAAATGGGAAAGGTAAAAGGAACTTCAGGAGATAATCACAGGGGCATGAAAGAGACTAATCTACTACGGATGAATAATTTAGTGTATAAGGAATGATGTCAGGAAATGAGACTCAGATTGAAGTCTGGCATTGAGGGTCAATGAAAGCCAGGTTCTAGGGTTTGTTCTTTATGCTGTAGATACTAGAACTGTGAATTATGGATAGAAGTAAAAGGTTTTAATTAGAAATTCAACAATATCATATTTGTATTTAAGCAAATATAATCCAGCAACAACATGGAAAAGTTGAAGATAAACAATATCACACATAGGAAGACTAATAAGTAAACCTTTGCAATTATTCAGGACAGTGATGACAAAGGTTTGAAATTAAGAAAAAAAAGTTCAGCGAAAAAGGAGAGAGGAATATATTCAATATTACCTCCACATTAATTTGCAGTTTACTTATTTATGATTAATTTATTCAAGCATTCACCCAACCACCTCTTTTTGTCTAGACTATGGATTGCTTGGATAGGCTGGAATATCATACCATCAGGTTAGGGAAAAGGGGGAAGAAATCAGAGTAGTTTTAATAGTAAACCATAATGGGCTGGTTGGATATCCAAGTCTGGCATATGGTATTTTTCTAGCACTTCAGAACCATCAGGCGTGTGTATAAAAACAGACCTGGAAGGAGGGATGGAAAGAGCTAAATAGCATATTAGGCTCTTCTCGCCTTCAGCTGGTATTGAATTAAGGGATATGAGTCATGGTTACCAGGAGAAATCACATGAAGGAAATTTGGACCTGTGTCCAGTCATCTGCAAAAAGAAATGTGAGCATCGAGGGAAAAAGTGAAAGAATGCACACTGGGAATCAAAGTGGAGACCCAAGCTCACATCCTGACGTACCAAATCCTGGGCATGTGCCGGTGACCTGCGCTGAGGGAACCTGGCCATCATGAATTTTATGGGTGTTCTAGCCCCTAAAGGGATGGAGCTACACAATGGATGGAGACTCATCAACTCATCCATCCATTCCAGGGGCCTTAAGAAGTGGAAAACAGGCAAATACTGAGCATAAGCTTAAATTTCTTGCCCAGTCCTGGGTATAGGATAAAGGGCCCCAGACTGAGGGCAAATTTCTCCAAGAGAAGACTGTAATAAAAGCCTTTGGGTGAGCTCCTCCAAATCCAAGGCGCAGCAGGTGGTGGGATGGAAACATAAACTTCCCCAGGTATTTTGCTTTTCCTCAGTGTACTTAGCCACTCTCCACTAGAAGTAGAAATCAATCCCCCACCACTACCCCTACACACAGAGGTACATACTATTCCCTAGTGAAGTCATTGCTACAAGGTCATAGTTTCCCAAACAGTAGGGTTAATCATGAGAGTCAATCCCTGAGGGCCAATGATAAGTTAAAAGTTTAGTTTTAAGTTGATTCACCAGCCTGTCTTCTGAGTAACTCAGTGCTCAAGGATCTGACTTTCCATTACATCCCTTTCCTTGGCAGTCCAGCACAATAGCCAACAGGTGGAAACAACCCAAATGTCTACGGACAAATGCATGTATAAACAAGATGCAGTTAATACATGCCATGGAATATTACTCATCTTTAAAAGGGAAGAGATTTACCACACATGCTACCATATGGATGAGCCTATAATACATTAAGCGAAATGTCAGACACAGAAGGACAAATATTGTATGATTCCACTTTATGAGATACCTAGAGTGGTCAAATACATAGAAATATAAATTAGCGTGGTGGTTGCCAGGGGCTGGCAGGAGGGCAAATGGGGAGTTACTGTTTAATGGGTACCGAGTTTCAGTTTGGGAAGATGAAGAAGCTCCGGAGATACATGGAACATAGGATTACACAGCAATGTGAATGCACTTACACTTTTGCTGGTTTGTAACCTGGTCCTGGTATACAGAGGGCAAGGAGAGGCAGAAGAAGGAGGCAGGCCACTCCAGATGCGTAGGTGGTGGATTTAATAAGCAAGGAGAACTTAACATACGAGGTTTGCCTCTGGCAGCTGCAAGACGAGTGGATCTCCACACCCGCCCCCTCACCCAAGAATCTTAAATGTTATATAGAGGCCTAAATGGGGTTCAGGCACATACACAGTGCACATAGTCTCAACGAAACCTTGTTCTCTCAAGGCTACATCCTTGAAACACCTCCTAGTGGGGGGAATTGTGGGTGGAATGTGCATTCCAAGGACAGGGGAGGGAGTGAAGAGCCTCTCCTCGCCCAAGTCCAGATTGCATGTTGGCCAGTGGTCATGTTCTCCTTAGGACATCCTCCAACACTGCTGAGCTGAACACTGAAAAATGGCTAAATGGATGAATCTTACGTTGGCTCTATTTTACCACAATAAAAAATAAATTAAAGATTCCATATATTTTTACAAGCTGGCTGAACATATATTTAATTTAATTTTGATAAGTCAGCATACTCAGTATTTCATGCTAAATATCAAATATTAAAAATCAAATAATGAATGGATCACTTGAAATAATACAGGAATAGGACTTATCCTTTTTTATGTACTATAAACTCTTCTATACTATGTTCTTCTAACAGCTACTTATGACCATTTGTTCATGCTTTAAGGCCGATGAGGTTACTCCAGGAGACCTGACCACAGCTGTCTCCACATCCACCTTCTGGTGTGTGTGAGGCCTTTCCCGTCGTGATCTGACTCAGGACAGTGTTAACTCTGCTTTTCTTTCCCTTGATGCCCTTCCAGGGGTGTACAGCCATTATACTCCCTTCCCTACTTCCTAGTCATTTTTTTTCCCATTTGGTGAGGTGAAAGGTAGGTTTACTTCTGGAAAAAATTCTCGAGACCCTGGTTTTACAAGCTGAATGGCCCTGAGCAGCTACGTGTTGTACACAACACACATGTTTAGGAGTATCCTCCTCTTCAACTTTCATCCTTCCATCCCTTCTCTAACCACGCCGTCTTTTCCTTTGGGAAGCCTTACCTGCCCTGGGTGAGGAGAGGGCATGCGAGGGCTGCAAGAATCTCTCTCGTGGCTCCCTGATGCTTACTCGAGCCCGCGCACCACAAATCAGGATACTGATTGATAAACAGTCTCCTCTCACCTGCCTGCCAAGGTGCACACACCAATTTGGAGCAACCCAAATAGGAACACTCCTGGCGACTTGCTCCCTTGCCGACGGCCCCTTCCTTCTAAGCCCACGGGCCCGGTCACTTTGCTTCTTGGCTTTCCCTAGAACCTAATGTAATGACTACACTGAGGAGGGTTTCTTCTCTCGCCTCCATCTCCCCACCTTCTTGTAGGAGTTCATGGGCATCCCACAAGGAGGTAAGACCCTCCCTTTTGTGGTCCTTTGTATGTTCTGACATTTAAAAATAAGATTGGGACTTGTCCTGGTTGTTAGGACCACTGCAAAGGAACAGACAGCTTGTGTTCACCCAAATCATGGGCTAACCGAAGAGGTTTTACACCGATTTGCAAGGGACAAGAGCTGCCTTCATTTTCACTGGCTTTTTTGTTCTTGGTAAGTGAAATGGTAAATAACTTGCAAAATATTCATGGTCATTACACTCCTTAAGAAAGGGGCAGTCTCTTAGCACTATTTCCATGGACATATGAATAAGCAAAGGCAATTTCTAAAGAAAAACGTGTACTATTCTAATAATAATTACTGCTCTCACTCACACTGCCCTGTCACATAATTCTCAATTTTAGCATTTAAGTACATTTTCAGACAAATTTTTAAACACCTCTAGCCAAGAGATAGTCTTAGTTCTATGTCTTATTTTTACCCAAGACACCTAGCAAAGGTATTGTATTTACATACATGCATATATACTATGTCATATATATACCATATATATATATACACATCTTAGGCATATATACTTCATCACATCTTATATACCTCACATGTATGCATATGTTATATAGCTTATAAGATACATATGCATGTATTACATCTCACATACATCTTACAA
>JAVSCE010012637.1:0-26553 GCA_032199065.1 Smutsia gigantea
TGGTGATGGTGGTGGTGATGGTGATGGTGGTGGTGGTGGTGATGGTGGTGGTGGTGGTGTTGGTAATGGTGGTGGTGATGGTGGTGGTGATGGTGGGGCGGTGATGGTGGTGGTGATGGCGGTGGTGGCTGTGATGGTGATGGTGGTGGTGATGGTGATGGTGGTGTCAGTGATGGTGGTGGTGGTGATGGTGTCAGTGGTGGTGGTGATGGTGGTGATGGTGGTGGTGGCGGTGATGACGGTGGTGGTGATGGCTTTGTTTTGTTTAAAGCCTGTGGCTAATGGGAATCTGCCCAGCTGGGAAGTGTTTAATGGTGACACTGGCACCATCTACAAACAAAATGGCCCCTGAAAGGGTGAGGAGACCAACTGTTCTGCCTCTCCTCCGAAAGGAAAAGGAAAGAAGGACAAAAGTATGAAAAATCAGGTCATGGAATATGTGTTACAACTGACACCAAAATATTTCTCTTAGCACCTCTGAGAGCATAATTCATGGGGAAGGCAAGCAAGCCCCTTCCTTGTGATGTCTCCTAAAAGGGGAGCAAAGCTTCCCTCAGGGACAGAAATTAAACTTGAGTCCAGGAGCCCCACACATGTTCTAGAAGGGTCTGGAACCAGCTTAAGTTGAATTAGGTATAGATTTGCCCCAAAGTATTTCCAATTAGGGTCTATGTTAATAAGCATGGCTGAATAGTTGGGAAGAGAAAGGGGATCTAAAAGGATAAAAACAGCTATTATCTCTAGAACGTAGGATTAGGAGGTTCTCTCATTTTCTACTTAACAGACGTTCCTATGTATTGGTGAGTTTGGGATTTTGCATGTTACCTTATCATAATTTGCTCTAAGTGGTTAAAAAGCTAATATATGAATAACAGTTGGTCAAATCTGTAGACACGACTTCAAACATCCTGATTACCTCTAGCAATCCTGACATGCTCTTAGGCCCAGCTATCCTTACAGGTTCGTGGCCACATACATATGTGTGAAACACATTGTATTTCAAAACCTCCCTGGGAGTCTCTGGCCCCAAGACGTGACTTGGGTCTTACTTGGCCACCTTACCCTAATTTACTTCCCCAAGCCTCTTTCCTCATCTGTAAAATGGGAATAATAATCACTTCATTGAAGACACATGAAAACCAACTGAAACAGTATATATAGAAGGGGAAACTGGTCTGTCACCAGACCCAGCAGGCAGAGTGAAGGTCTGAACTCGTGTTCCACTCCCACCCTCTCCTTTTCTTCTTTGGTGCCTATCGCTCCTGGCAAGAAGCAGTCAGGACAGGGTTAGACGGCATATTCAAAGACTTGTTTTTCTACTTAAAAAACATTCATTTGAAATTCTATCAGAAAGTCATATGCCTACAAAATTCATTACTTCTGTTCTAATTATACAAGAGCTTTACAACTAAAATATCCTCTCAATCAGCTAAGAGACCACCACTTAACAGTATATTAGATGCAAAAAATTCAGACTGTCCCCACGGGTATAAAGTTTAAACATTCAAATTTGCAAAAGAGAGTGAATTGGAATAAAGACATTCACCGCAAGCTATTTCATATCCATTAGTTATCATTTACACATCAAACACATAGAGCAGTAAGAGCAAATATACAGAATTTCCACATTTGTATACAGTAATCAACATAATGCACAATTCAAATCTATCTTACAATCAAGTGTACAAGTTTAAATATGGCTTTATAAACTACTAACAACTGTGCTAAAGTAACTCATAGGTCCAGAAATAAACACTGGAACGCCACCTCCACACTGAGGCCATCATTCAGCAAGATGCTATTCATTGTGTTTGCAAAACAGATGGTGCAGGTAAATGTTTCCAAGCAGTGTCCATCCATCACCCCCAAGCAGCTGAAATATGGGTTTGAATTATACAAACTTTGGTCCTTCCTATCTCAGATATCTGAAAATAAATCTGCATATCTTCCACACATTAGAGACATAAGGTTATAAACAAATAGGAGAAAAGATATAATTATGATGATGATACAGTAATTATCAGGAATTAGCAAGACATGCTTTTCAGTTTGGTACTGAAATTCTCCAGTAATACACCCTGCCTTTGCATTATTTTTTTTCTCCTTTCATCATGTTTTGCTTCAATCAGTGTACTGTGAAATCTTTCGGAATTTCCCAAACATTCTAGATCAAGTGATCCCCAAAACAGAATTAAAATGAGCTCTTGTAAAGGTGACATCTAATTATCCACCCTTCTCTTCCCCTAACCCAAAATGCTTGTTTTAAGATGAATGAATACCTTGACCTGAAAGCATGCATATGTGCCTACTCTACATCCACTTTGCCACAAAAGTCACATACACATGGTCTCATCAGCTGCCACCTTCGAGGTGCCACCCCTAAATATCCCCGGTCCCATTCTCTAAACTCTCTTGAGTACAGAAGAATAGTCTTTGTAAATTCCTGTGTTTGCCACGGTTTTTAATGTACATATTATATCAGTAGGGCAGTTTGTGTGGGTGTGTGTGTGTTTAAAAATAAATACGCTGAAGGGTATTTATGCTCAGGAAGTTTTACCGATGTGGTGAATAGCACCTCCAAAGGTTTAGAGACCACTGCCTAAACAGAGATGATCTGGGGTGTCTCCAAACATTCGAAGGACTTCTAGAAAACAAATACACAGTACTCTGTACATGCTATGTTTATAAAATGGACACTATATGCCACACGTTTGAGAGACAAGAAGGAAGTTGAGTATCAAAGGCAGAACACGCTGGAGCTGACCACTGTCAGCTGCTCCCCAGTTCCCAGGCCCAGCTTCACGTGAGACAATCCAGGACACAGTGTGTAAATTATGACAAAGCTCAATGTTACTTTAATGCCTTCTGCACTGACCACTTGTCTATCCACAAGCAATCCTCCTGCACAGATTACATTTCTTTTGATTTATAAACCTGTACTATGCATTATTTTACCAAGATACCACCACCTAGAAAATGTTCAGTATGCTTAACATATCTCTAGCACAGCCATACCACACTGTGGCTTGAAGCCCCAGTATCTGCTATTCTTCCCTTCTCTCCTCCAACTCAGTGAAATTCTAGTATCGCCAGATGACGGCTGAGGGCCTTCGTCTTCCCCATCATCACCATCGAGAAACCATCACCCTCATCAGCGTTCGAGCTGTCAGACACTCTGCATGATGTAGGTCCCTGGGGAAACCACATGTTTGCAATAAGCATGATCCCATGAGACTGGTTACTGGAGGTAATCATTTTGACAGGAGAAACACAGTCGCCCTTCCTAAAGCAAAATCCCTCAAAAATTTCAGCATTATCTCGTCTTTTTGCTGCAAAGAAGTTCAGATATAATTTGTTTAAGGTAAATGTTTTACTAACTGAAATGTGATCCGTTGGTGTGGGATAGAATCAAGTGAGAGAACACTTCCCATTGTGAATTGTTAAAGGGAAAAGTCCATAGATTTTTTTTAAGAGGAGAAAGATAAATATCTAAAGCATTTCTCTTTTTAGCCCTCCAATGAACAATTATATTCCCTCTGCTATCTGTTTAGCTATTACTAATTAACATGGCAATTCAGGAGCTGAATCTTATTGTTTTTAAAGCCATGAGGTTAACTTTTTAAAAAATACTGAAAAAAAAATTACTGATAAATGAAAGTTGCTGTATTGGGACCACACAGTAAAATATATATATATGTTTGCCATGGGGATGGGAGGTGAATTAGTCACATTTAGCAAAATTACTTTTCATACAATTAACCATTATCATAAAGACATATTGCTCTACGGTTATTGGATTGTTCCAAAATATTTAAAGCTGTAATTAGGGACAACAGCAATTTTTAATAATTTAATTAGACCATCAAGTTCTTTGCTGAAATTATTTAACTGTGTGCAGAACGCCAGAGTGCTGGATCAGTCTCTGCTGTAGAACTTGTTTCCCCAACTAAAATGATCGGGTTGAAGTGAATGGTTGAGGACCTCCTATGATCAGGCCCAAAACAGCTCAGTTGCTTTCCTTTAAGCCATTTTTCAATCTCCTCTCTAACCATGTCCAAGGACAAAACCAAAATGTTTCTGGTTCCAGTTATCTTAAAGGTTAAGGAACCTTAAATATCTTTAAGACATTCTTTAAAGTCAAGGACTAAAACCCTAAAGTTCTGGTAAGGAATTCAAATGGGGAAAACACGGCTTGTACGTTTGCATTTCCTCTGGGCACGAGCCCAAGTACTGCAGGCAAGAGGTGCCGCCCGCTCCTCCCGCCAGCGGGATCCTTTTGAACCTGGCATTTTATCCAGACCACGGGAAGCAAATGAATAAAGGTCGAGCCCTCAACAATTACCCACAACTGATCCCTAAAGACAGTTGCCAGAGTTCAGCATTTAGATTCAAAATTTCTTGTCAGGGAATGTCCTTTTACCAGTTCCTGCTTGACCGACTGAAACGGCACTGCCTATGAAAGAGAACAAACGATCCTGGGTCACCGCCAGGAACAATAAAAGTAACTTCACCCTGTAAAGAAGAAAAGCCAGAGACGACATGAGTAGTTACCTATCAACAAAAGGCACCATCCTTTTATGGAAAATATACTCAACAATTGGTCTATAAATGAATGAATGAGAGAATGAACGAATGAATACAGGAAACCTTGTGCACACCTTTTTCCTGTAAGGAAAATTCCAGCCTCCTACACTAACAAATGGAAATGCATCCCATGCTCTTGGCTAGGAAGAATAAATATTGTCAAAATGGCTATACTACCTAAAGCAATCTACAGATTCAATGCAATCCCTATCAAACTACCAACAGCTTTCTTCAATGAACTGGAACAAATAATTCTAAAATTCATATGGAACCACAAAAGACCCCGAATAGCCAAATCAATCCTGAGAAGGAGGAATAAAACAGGGGGAATTACACTCCCTGACTTCAAGCTCTACTACAAAGCCACAGTAATCAAGACAATTTGGTATTGGCACAAAAACAGACCCACAGACCAGTGGAACAGAATAGAAAATCCAAACATTAACCCAAACATATACAGTCAATTAATATTTGATAAAAGTGCCTTGGATATACAATGGGGAGATGACAGCCTCTTCAGCAGCTGGTGTTGGAAAAACTGGACAGCTACATGTAAGAGAATGAAACTGGACTACTGTCTAGCCCCATACACAAAGGTAAACTCAAGGTGGATCAAAGACCTGAATGTAAGTCATGAAACCATAAAACTCTTAGAAAAAAACATAGGCAAAAATCTCTTGGACATAAACATGAGCAACTTCTTCATGAACATATCTCCCCGGGCAAGGGAAACAAAAGCAAAAATGAACAAGTGGGACTATATCAAGCTGAAAAGCTTCTGTACAGCAAAGGACACCATCATTAGAACAAAAAGACATCCTACAGTATGGGAGAATATATTCATAAAAAACGTATCTGATAAAGGGTTGACATGCAAAATATATAAAGAACTCATGCACCTTAACAAACAGAAAGCAAATAATCCAATTAAGAAATGGGCAGAGGACATGAATAGACACTTCTCCAAAGAAGAAATTCAGATGGCCAACAGGCACATGAAAAGATGCTCCACATCGCTAATCATCAGAGAAATGCAGATTAAAACCACAATGAGATATCACCTCACACCAGTGAGGATGGCCAACATCCAAAACACAAACAACAACAAATGTTGGCGAGGATGTGGAGAAAAGGGAACCCTCCTACACTGCTGGTGGGAATGCAAATTAGTTCAACCATTGTGGAAAGCAGTATGGAGGTTCCTCAAAACTCAAAATAGAAATACCATTTGACCCAGGAATTCCACTCCTAGGAATTTACCCTAAGAATGCAGCAGCCCAATTTGAAAAGGACAGATGCACCCTATGTTTATTGCAGCACTATTTACAATAGCCAAGAAATGGAAGCAACCTAAGTGTCCATCAGTAGATGAATGGATAAAGAAGATGTGGTACATATACACAATGGAATATTATTCAGCCATAAGAAGAAAACAAATCCTACCATTTGCAACAACATGGATGGAGCTAGAGGGTATTATGCTCAGTGAAATAAGCCAAGCCGAAAAAGACAAGTATCAAATGATTTCACTCATATGTGGAGTATAAGAACAAAGAAAAAATACTGAAGGAACAAAACAGCAGCAGACTCACAGAACCCAAGAACGGACTAATAGTTACCAAAGGGAAAAGGACTGGGGAAAATGGGCGGGAAGGGAGGGATAAGAGGGGAAAAGGGGCATTAGGATTAGCAGATGTAATGTTGTGGGGGCACGGGGAGGGCAGTATAACTCAGAGAAGACAAGTAGTGATTCTATAGCATCTCACTACGCTGATGGACAGTGACTGTAATGGGGTTGGTGGGGGGGACCTGAAGAAGGGGTAGTTTAATAACTGCAATATTGCACATGTAATTGTAGATTAATGATAATAAAATAAATTATATTAAAAAAAATTGCAGCCTCTTCTCTCCTCCTAAAAGCCCAGGCCAGCCAGCCCACCCGTACAGAGGTGGTGGTGGGTTTCAGGGCTGCAGGAAAGTTCACCTGGCCCTGAACTATTTTTGATAAATCAACTTTTGGGATGGTTAAAAGATAACCAGTAACAATAACAAAGAGAAAACCTCGTCAGTTTCAAAATGCCAAACATGTCAAAACAAAGACGTTTTCTCAATGTCAGACAGCTCTTCTTCCTTCCTTCCCTGCCACTCAACACATTCTCAGCACAGATAACATATTACATCTGCATGCACATCCCACTCCAATTTTGCTCCTCCTATCTGGGTAGGTAAAGACAGCAAAGACTGAACTCTTAACAGTAACAATAACTTTTAAAGACTCCAGAAGGCTTCTTCGGCTGGGGTCCATGAGCCCCCTCAGGAATCCATGGAGAATTTCAGGAGGTCTCCAAATCTCCTGAACTTATATGTAAAATGTTATATACTTGCATATATGTATTTTTCCAGGAGTAGGATATAAGACTTTCATTAGATTATCAATGGAGTCCCTGACACAAAAAATTGCAGACCACTACTCTCTAGCACTTCCTGAGCGTACCTTCCCATGCAGCCTTCAGGGAAGGAAACGAGTGTTGTGTTCTGGAGGAAGGGGAGAGTGAAGCAAGCTGAGGTGTCTTCTTGCAGAACTGACAAAGTTGGGTCTTTAGAGGTGGGCATGAGTTGGGGCCAGTGGAGATTTCAGGAGAGGGGCCGGCATGGGCAGAGGTGGACTGAGGGCACATGAGGCATATTCCAGCAGTGGCGAATGCACAAACCGGGATGTACCAGATGGCTCGCGTGGAGGAGCCCCAGAAAGCAAGGGGAATAAGACATGAGAAGGCCAGGCCATAAGAAGTGACCTGCACCCGGGGGCAATATGGCTCCCCATCAGCGCCAGAGCTTTTTAGAAAGATTAATCTAGTGGGGATGGGTGGACTGGGTCAGGGAGGTAGCCAAGCACATAGAAGAGGCCACCAAAGAAGTCTAGGCAAAAGAGGATGCTCTGAAATTAGGGTGCCATGTCTGTTCTGTTCACCACTCTCTAATCAGTGTGGATCCCAGGGCCAGGCACAGGGTAGGTGCTTAGTTAGTATCCAGTGAGCATATGGGCACGGATTCCTGAAAAGATAAATAACCAAGAATGGGGTGTGTTGGTGACTTGGATATCCACCTTGGTATCATTCACAGAGGCTAGCAGTGTCTTGAAAAGAATAAGTACTGACGAAAGATCTCTTGAATTGGCCTGGACTGGCCTGAACAGACATGGGGAACAAGAGGGGGGGATTCCAAGCACTGAGAGAGGCTGGGGGTGTGCTGGTCCTATGCCATGGAGTGATTTCTCAGGGAATATAGGTTTTAAAAGGAAACCAAGTCAAAACAGTGTAAAGGCAAGACCCATCTAAGGCAAGGTGAAAGACCTGGGTTCGGGGTCCTGTGTGTATGTGACACTGAGCCAGTAACCTCAAAGGCGCCCTTGTAAGAGGCTTTCTAGAGCTAATCCATGGCCCAGCCATATATTCCTGTGGCTCTATACCTTCTCTTAAATAATTTAGGCAAGATCCACGAAGCCAGGATGCCTCACTCTTCCTTTCCTTGAACCCTAGCTATTTCACAAAAACATACCCTAACACAGGACGCACACAGACGGGGCACACTTGAGAACAGGCTGCAGTTGTGATTCAGGTTCAAATTGTTCTAAGCCTGCGGTCAGCAGGCTGGGTAGCCCGTGGCCCTGGTAGTGTCCATGTTCACAATTCATTGTTACAGCAAAGTAAACTCCGACAATATAGTTTGCTTCTGCATACATTAGTATTGCCCTTATATCTACGGACATATGCAAAGCTGCTGCTCATTGATCCTGAGGAGTGGGGACGGGGGCAAAGGGAAATGAAGAGAGGGGCGGAATTTATTTTGACAATTAGAAGTTAAAAGAAAGAAGTGGCCAGTGGGTCTTCTATCCAAAGCACCTGTTAGCATTAAAGACCACACTTCCTTATGTGACTTGCCAGTAAAAAAGAAATACATAAAATTGAACAAGTTAGCCAGATCACCCAAATATCCTCTAATTTCTTATTTTTCTTGTAAGTAGCACCTGTCCATCAAATTGGAGAACAGTTCAAGTCTGGATAGCTTAAGAGTGAACCGAGAAAATAAAGCCTTCCCAATAAAGACTGAATAAGTCATCCACACCACAGTGATTTTTGTCTCGGTCATTTTGTCTCTGTAACCCACGCTGGACATATTCTAGGGTTTTGATCAAGTTACACCTACAAAATGTTGCTGTCAGGCTGGTACCCAAGATGCCTGGTAGCAATGTCCATTCAAACTCCAGTGGGAGGCACCTGGATCGAATGAAACCCTTTACAACTTCACTTTGATCACTGGTTCTCCATGCACTTGCCTTCCAAGTAATGCACAATAAAAAATATATGAGAATCTACATACTCGTAACTTAACCATTCTTGAAGTAAAGATACAACACCCTTGTTGCTACACAGTAAGAATAAACTGTAGGCAAAATTTCAAACACAGCTCTTTCCAGGTGAGGGTGGGGAAAAAGGGCAACTCAGTCTTTGTGGAACCAGGTCCACAATCCACCTGTTTATTACATTCCCATTTTCAGGCCAGGAGCTTCCCTCGGCCACACAGAACTACCACGCACTGGTCTTGGGACACACTTGCCAGAGAGGAAAGAGGTGAGCCATACTCCCAGCCGGCACTGGGAACAAAACAGTCTTCTCCATTCAGATCTTCTCCACATTCCCCTGAGGCACCAAACAGGCCTCACAAAGACAGGTGGTTTTAGTAAGACACAACTGAGTTTTCTGTGGAATAAAAATGTCTTCATTCAGGGTATTTCAGCATTTCTTCCCAGGTACACATGACCTACACAGTTGCTTAAACAGTAAACTGCCTCAAAAATTCTTCCCCTTTGCCTCTTTGTGAACCCACAGTATTTTAGGACTGTTTTGCAAAAGCCATATTCAGAGTCTTTTTCAAGTAAAGTAAATGAACTTGACAGAAGATGCTGCTGTCTTTTAAGAAGAGCCTCTTCAACTGCATAAAGGATAACCCAATCAGTGCAAAGCAGATCTGTTTGTAGTTGTAAATCTCAACTCTGACTCTCCTAGCCCAACTGCACGGCCATCACCCCAGGATCTTCACCTCCTATGTCACCGGAAAATGTTCTATGTCAACAAAAACTGTCTTCAGGGATAGAGTGCCTTAGTAAATTCAGTAACCCCCAGAGTCCATGAGTTCCCTGGGGAGGGGGTACAGGGAGGGAACGTGGGGTCCTTAAGGAACAGGAAGATTGGTCCATGAGTTGCCTTCCTCTCACCGGGCATTGGTGGAGAACACCAGAAAACTTATATTCATTAAACTGCCTAGAGTCTGCACTGCACAAAGTGCATTAATACTACTAGCAGGATCCTCTTCCTACTTCATCTTCACAATACATCTTGCAAGGTTTGTTTTCAAAAAGACATTACAAGTTGGCAAGCTTCTGCTTACAAAATCAGTCACTTTCCCCTTCACCTCTATTAAACCCATCATATTCCTGAGCTTTGCTCCCTCCAAATAAACCAAATATGGCCAACTTAACAACTGGGATTTAACAAGGACAGCAGTGCAGTGTGTGTTCAGGCCATGGAAGAAAGACTTCTCCGCACATACACAGAACTGAAGACCGTTTGTAGCTGTTGGTGATTCGTAAAAGTATTTTCCAGGTTCTTTCAACAACAGATTTCGATTCAAGCAAGATCACAAAGAGGAATGGTGACAGAGCCCTGGCTGTGCCTTTGTGTGTCGTCCATCCGCTTGGCTTGAGAGTGGCTGAGGCTGCTGTCGGCTGGATATGGGATTCCGTGGCCCTCACATCTCCACACATAGGAAGCACAACAGAGAATAAAATGTGGTTATGTCATGCCTCTTCCAAGAGGTTTAAAGCGCCGAATGTTACCACATGAATCCTCACAACACCCCTGTGAGGTAGGTAGGTGGACGGTATCGTCACCCCACTCTACAGGTGGGGGAAATGAGGCACACAAGAATTAGGGGGCTTGCCCGGAATCACACAGCTAGTCACTGACTGGGCTTAGAATAAAACTTATACTGATTAGCACCCAGCACAGTGCTTTGCACATAGTAGGTGTTTGCTGAATAAATATGGGTTTTATTTGACTTATATTTCAACATACAATACACACACATAAAATACAACCAGCCACTATAGAACACTTATCTCCTACATTTCCTCTGATGACAATGTATCTCGTTACTTCAAACCCTGGTGGACGAAGATGTTCAAGAATCCATCTCTGCACCTAAGCCCTTGCGTTGAAGAGGATCAACATAAGAGTGGCCCGTGGACAATCTGTTCTTGCACCTGCTCTTCTGCATAATCTTAGTTTTCTAATGAAAACAAAAATGGATTTCAGAAACCATGCTGACATTACTTTTTTTTTTTGCCTGTTTGTTTTAAATGGAGCCATCTGAATGGTTCTGTGTTTTGTTTGTACAAAAAGAAATAAGGCTGTTGTCGTCCCGTGAGCTTGCTAGAACTGCCAAGCATGAAGGTCTCCTCCCAGCGTGGATGGATTTCTATCTGGGAAACAGGACTGGCTCCAGGGAGCGGCAGGGCCGGCATTAGAGCATCACTTGCACTGTTCATGATCTGTACAGTCATCCATGTCCACGTCAGAATCAAAGAGCGAGTGTCCAGTGAAATCCGTGTCTGGGGTTCTGGAAAAACTGTTCTCTGCTCCCTCATCTTCAAAGGTCTCTGTCCTTGAGTAAAAGCTGAAGTCCAGCAGGGGCGTGTGTGTTTTGCTGCCTTCGCTGCTCTCCTCGGACTCGTAGATGGTGTGGTCATCGTCCTGGTGCCACTCGGGCCAGAATTTCCTCCTTATCCTCTCACAGTACATGGCCAGGTTGATCAGCTCACCTGCAGGGTAGCAAGCAAAGAGAGGGTTGGTCCTCAGAGGCAGCAACCTACCGGCTACATGGCTTTCTGAGAAATGTGGAAGAACGGGGGGAGGTGGACATTCACAATGTTTTTCCACAGAGGCACTACCAAGTTATTTAGGTTCATATACACATCGTAGGAAAAGTGAGAGGGAGAAGTTAGATTCAGTGAGCAGACTGAATGAAATTGAGGAGTGAGTCCTAGGGTGCTGAGAACGGGGGGCGGGGGGGGGGTCGTCTGTCTGAACTGGCAGCTACATTACTACCCTTTGGTTTTGTGAAGCATTGTATTATTGTATGCTTGCATATCAAGAGAACTAGTGCTTCAACTGGTTCATATTTAAATTAATTTATAGCCCATGACACTACACCAACTGTTAGTTGGTTTAAGTCAACCAGGAGTCATCATTTATTCCACAAATATTTGTAGTGTTATTATGGGCTGGGTACTATGCTACGCAGTCGAAAAGTTATGTGAGAATGGCAATTTTGCCCTAAATAATCCATAAAATGGATAATTCGGAGTTGTCTTCATTGAGGAGTGTGCCTGCAAACACATTTAGTAAACAGGTATTTTTTATTTTTTTAATGAAACTCAACAGCTGCACCCGCGATGGGGATCTACTTATTTTTCATGTGACTCAAAGGAGCACTCTTGTTACGTCGCTAAAATTGTGCAGGCGTTTGTCGGAAGGGCTCCCACTTACTAACTCCAAATGGAAAATGAAGAGAGAAGGTGAAGTGTTGACTTTGATCCACTAGATGGCGACATCGCTTATAAATATTCATCTGCCACCATCTTACAGGTCTTTATTGCCTTAACAATATTCTTTGGATGTGTACTTTTTAGAAGTCATATGAACATTCAATTATGTAGGCAATCCGTGTTTTATTGAATAAAATTAGAAAATACAGATAAGCAAAAAATAAAAGAATTACCAATAATCCCATTTACCATATTCTCACCTTCTTCCAGAAATTTGTTTATATATACATTTACATATATTTACATTTGCTATATAGCACTTACTATATATTCTGCTTCCAGTACTATTTTTTCCTCTTAACAACATAAAATGAAAGTCTTCCAGTTTCGACTACGACCACCTTGGTAACTGCGTAGTATATCATTATGCAGATGTACCAAGGTTTCATTCTGTTTTTACCAATCCTCTATCACAGCCGTTTAGTTTGTTTCTATATTAATAGCTCTACTGATTATAGTCTGTAACTATTCTATTTTATTTTCTATTAGAGAAAATGGTATATTCTCATTTTGAAAAATTCAAAGTCATATAAATACATAAAGAAGAAACCGAAACCACCTATAATTTCATCAATCCAAGGTAATCATAATTAACATTTTGGTATCAATTTTTTCAGTATTTCTTTCTACTTATTTCTCAT
This sequence comes from Smutsia gigantea, assembly GCA_032199065.1. NCBI lineage: Eukaryota > Metazoa > Chordata > Mammalia > Pholidota > Manidae > Smutsia > Smutsia gigantea. Next base: position 12,892 of record JAVSCE010012637.1, read on the forward strand.
TATTACCTATGACTTCCTGTAACATTGTGGTAAACATTTTCCCATTACATAAACACATCCCCTACAAAACATAAAATCACACCCCACCCCACCGCACCTCATGCCCTGTAAACCAGTGGGCATGAATGGATTCCAGGTCACCATTTTCAGTCTTCTCAGATCATAAAAGTTCACCTCACATCACGGAAGAGTCCACTCTGATCGCCCCCTCCTCAAAGATGGCACGCATCCGCTCAGGAGCCACTGCTGAGAAGCCAACATCACACCTCCTTTTGAGAAGATGTGTGCCCAGCCTTTACTTATTTCATCCCTCGGGAAAGCCGCCAGGAGACACCTCACCAGATGCCGCCGGTCGCAGGTAACCCAGCACTGGACACAGATGTGGAGGAAGCAGCAAGGCGGGGGGAGGCAGGGCGTCAAAGATGAGCTGGGGCCACCTCCAGCAGGGCCTGGCGCAGCCCTGTGCGCCTCGGTCAAGCCCACTCCCTCTGAGCTGCTCCCTGGGAACACCAGGGCCAGAACCTGCTCATGCCTCGGCCGCTCCTACGTGATGCAGGACTCTATCCACTTCCTGGGCATTCTTTCTACAGCCTGTTTATTCACCTTTCTTCCAGGAGAGTTGCCCCCATCGGGACTGTGTGACATTAATACCGCCTCAGTGTGATAATAAAAATGAATGATAATAGCAAACGCGGATATAGTCCTGTGTGCCAGACACTGTTTTGAAGTGCTTTATGCATCTATTGAATTGATGTCAACCCCCACAGTCCCTACAACAAACTATGAAGCAGGAACATTATTATCCCCTTTTATCATGGGAAAACTAAAGCAACAGAGAGGTTAATTACCCTGCCTGAGGTCACACAGCTAGAGAGTGGGAGAGCCAAGATCGAAACTCAAGCAGTTGCCAGACCCTATGCCCTTCGCTGTAACTCCACTGTGTTTGTCTACTGAGGAGGTGACAGCCTGGCCTGGGAATTAATAGCTGCACACTACCTATCTTTTCATTCTTCTGTAATTCTTCTGGGGTCTCAAGAATTAGGAGACAAGTGCTGCCCCTCAAAGATAATGAGTTGTCATGAAAGAATTAATCATTCTATCGTGCAGTCAAGAAAGGGTTTGTTTTGATAAGCACGGGCTGGGAGCTCACATACCCATCCTCATATCCTGCCCCTGATAAAAAGAGTGAAACAAAGAATCAAAATTTATACCTGAGTTGTAGCTTTATCTGACCTCACCAATCCCTTCCTGTTCTCAGATGCTCCACCAGCTGACGCACTCAACACGCCACCAGCCAAAAGAATAGAAAAAAATTGGCAGTAGAAACAGGTTGTGTGTAACATGTGTTTGTGTGCATGTGCGTGATATGTCTGTGTTAACATACATAAATGCTTATACTGAAGGTGTAAACATTGTGAAATAATAGAAAACCTTCATTTTTTAAAAATGTACTCAAGAATCAGATAACAATTTCATCTGTCAGACTGGTAAAAATTAAAGTTTGATAACATCCAATGTGGAGGGTCAGGCATGGTACTACGTGACTAGTGGAAGTACAAATTACCATAACCTTTTTTGAAAAGTAATCTGATATTAGCCATTAAAATTTTAAATGCACATATCTGTTGGTCCCCTACTTATAGTACTCTATGTTTAGTACTCTATTCCACTAAAATAAGTGCCTCGGTATATAAAGATATATGTTTCTGGATGTCAAATGCAGCATTACGTGTCAATAAAAAAAAAAGAAGATGGGAACAGCCTGAATTTCCATCGATAGGGACTGATGAGATAAATTATGGCATATCAGCTGTATGAAATATTGTGCAGCTGTTCGACATATTTTATTAAGTGAAGTAAGCAAGTTATAAAACAATGTGTATAATCCTACTGTTTAAAAATAGTAAAAACAAACCAAAACAGTTATATACATGTGTGTCAATTTGTACATGAAAAAGAAAGGCACAGAAGAATTTACTCCATATCCTTAATTCATTACTCCACGGGGGTGATACTGGACAGGGATGAGGGGGAAGTCATAAATCTTTAAAAATGTACCTGTGAATGTGGTGGGGACTTGATAACAGAGGGGAATGTAGTAATCACAATGTTGCTCATGTGAAACCTGAGCATGAGATTGTATATCAATGATACCTTAATTAAAAAAATGAAAAAAGTACCTGTATAATTCAACTTATTGTGATAATCATGTATTACCTCTTTAATTTAAAAATCTAATAAAATATATTAGTAAAATACTGAGTGATTAGTGAATATTCTCAGACAACTTAAGAGGATATTTATCAGAATGGTCCCCTACTCAGAGGACACTCCCAGACAGAAAACAGGGCTTTTATCTTGGGAGTTCCTCAAATGGAAATACCCCCACGGCTCTTTGAAAAAAGTTCATTTTCTTTTCCAATATCACTGCCATTTCTCTAATTCTCAAAAATGTACAATTTGACACTGAAAACACTGTCAACCAGACCCAGAATCCGGAAGTTGGTTTCTCCCGCTGCCAATAGTGCACGGTGGGAACAAGGGAGGGAGAGAGCTGCCAGCGTCTCCCAGCACAACCTGCCCAGTCATTTCCACATATCTGGACAACATGGGGCTGGGACCCACACACCACATCCGGTCTACAGGGATTTACCCAGCACCTCCTTGTCCCACTCCTGTGCTGGCACTGGCTCTGCCCTTGGCTGTTTCCCTCAGGATTCTACCACAGGGGCAGGGAGGGATTGAGCATTTCCTCTTCAGAAAAGTTCCAACAAACTTGAATGCTGTTTCTTCCCCTCCTCTCCTCGAGGCTAAAGGACACTATTTCATAGATTTCAAAATACCCAGACCGTCAAAGGTGATCTGACCCAGTCCTTTCTTGAGACCCAAATGCTCCCCACAGCAACCTCTCCCTGAACAGTCCTGGAAACACACCAGTAAGAGTGTGAGGATGGGGACATACTTATGTTTTCCAAGATATTCAGCTCTTTTTCCACATTTTAATCAATCAAATAATAAGCAAAAAAACATCCAAGTGCAATAAATAACTGTTGGTAATTAAAGAGCTGCTAGTAAGGTTTTTCTTAGAACACAAAAGGCTGTGTTTCAAATTCAGGAAAACAGTGTTAGGTTCTGTGGTTTTGAGAGGGCTCTATAAGGGGAGCAGATGGGCTGCAGCACTCTTTCCCTTCTGTTGCTTCAATTTCACTTTTCTAGGTTCGACAGTTCTCCATGTCTGTTAATGCAATTCCTATCAAAATACCAATGGCATTTTTGGATGAACTAAAGCAAATAATCCTAAAATTTATATGTAACCACAAAAGACCCAAGTATCCAAAGCAATCCTGAGAAAGAAGAACATGGCTGGTGGTATCATGCTCCCTGACTTAAGCTTTACTACAAACATACAGTAATCAAAGGGTATGGTATTGGCACAAGAACAGGCCCATAGATCAATGGAACAGAATAGAGAGCCCAGATATAAACCCACACATATATGGTCAGTTAATATATGGCAAAGGAGCCATGAATATACAATGGGGAAAAGACAGTCTCTTCAATGAGTGGTATTGTATTAGAAAAACTGGATAACTACTTCAAGAGAATGAAACTGGATTACTCCCTAACCCCATACACAAAAGTAAACTCCAAATGGATTAAAGACCTAAATATAAAACATGAAATCATAAAACTCTTAGACGAAAACACAGGCAAAAATCTCATGAATACAAGTATGAGTAATATTTCTCTGGACACATATCCCTGAGCAAGGGAAACAAAGGCAAAAATAAACAAATGGGACTACACAAACTAAAAAGCTTCTTACAGCAAAGAACACCATCAACAAAACAAAAAAGCACCCTACAGTATGGGAAAAGATATTTGTAAGTTATGTAGCCAATAAGGGGTTAATATCCAAAAAGGTATGAAGAACTCTTATATCTCAACACCAAAAAGAAGAACAACCTAATCAAAATATGGGCCGAGGACCTGAACAGATACTTCTCCAAAGAAAAAATACAAAAGCCAACAGACACATGAAAAGATGCTCCACATCGCTAATCATCAGGGAAATGCAAATCAAAACCACAATGAGACATCACCTCACGCCAGTTAGAATGGCCACCATCCAAAAGACAAGAACTAACAAGTGTTGGCAAGGATGTGGAGAAAAGGGAACCCTCCCACACTGTTGGTGTGAATATAAATTGGTGTAGCCACTGTGGAAAGCAGTATGGAAGTTCCTCAAAAAACAAAAAATGGAAATACCATTTGACCCAGTGATTCCACTTCTAGGAATTTACCTGAAGAAAACAAAATCCCTAATTCAAAAAGATATAGGCACCCCTATGTTTATTGCCACATTATTTACAACAGTCAAGATATGGAAGCAATCAAAGTGTCCATGAACAGATGAATGGATAAAACAGATGTGGTACATATACACAATGGAATGTTATTTAGCCATAAAAAAGAAAGAAATCCTGCCATTTGCAACAACATGGATGGACCTATAGGGTATTATGCCAAGTGAAATAAAAGCAGGTGGAGAAAGGCAAACACCATATGATTTCATGTATTTTTGGAATCTAAAAACAAAGCAAAACAAAATGAACAAAACAGCAGTAGATTCACAGACACTGAGAAGTGACTGGTTTTACCACGGCAGGGGGGCAGAAGAGGTGGGGTTGGGGTGAGTGGGTGAAACAGATGAAGGGGATAAAGAGACACAAAATTCCAATCCCAATATAAATTAGTCACATGAATGAAAGTACAGCATAGAGAATATAGTCAGTGATTCTGTAACATCTTTCTATGTTGACAGATAGTAACTACACTAGTTGGGGTGAGGATTTAATAATGTATACAATTGCTGAATCACTGTGTATACTTGAAACCAATATAATATTATATATCAAATAAACTTCAATTTAAAAAATTAAAAAAAGTTGCTGAAAATAAAACTGAGATTCTCTTTTCACTGTAAAAATGGCAAAAAAAGATTCAAAATAAATTATACTCAACCATAACTGAGGAACAAAATTCGAGGTGCTTTCTGACACAGCTCAGGAGAATATAAACTGCTATGGTTTTTCCAGAAAGCAATTTGGCCATATAGACCAAGAGATTATACCCTTTGAGACAGTAACTTCCCAACTAGAAATTTAGCCTAAGGAAATGAGCAGAGATAAGCAGGAATATATATCTATATATATTTATACAATACTCATTATAGAATATTAATAAAAATTATTTGAAAGAACTTACAAGTCCAACAAGAAGACTGATCATATAAATTACAGAGTAGCCACAGGACAGGACATTCTGCAGCTACTAAATATATTGTTTTAAAAAATATTTAGTAACAAGGGAAATGGCAATAATATACAGTTAATTTTTTAAAAACTGCAGGTTATAGCTGGATCAACACCATGGTTCCAATTTTTGAAAATACACACATGCATGTACTTGATAAAAGATGAGGATACAGAGGATACACACCACCATAGTACATACAGTAGTTGTTCTCTGTGGGTGATGGGGTCTTAAGTCATTTTTTACTTTTTTGGACTTTTCTATCTTTTTGGAATTTTCTCCAGTAAGGAAGTAATACTTCATACATCTTTACCTAGATATAGGTACATACACAAACACACACACACACACACATATTTTCTTTTTTAAGAATTGCTGAATGTTCAAAGTCTATCCTCCTACTCACCTAAATTAAGGAAAATTTCTCACTGTTCTAGATGGCTCCAGAGTAGCTTGGAAAGCTACATATTGTAAATAATATCTAAGACCAAAAAGCTTGTATTTATACACACACACAGACTCACACGTGTGGCATAGCCAACAGTGGTCTGCTACTCCAAAGCTAATGCAGAGACCTGCCCAATCCAGGCCTCTCAGCTCCTGGGTTTGAGCCAGTTCTAAATGATCCAGGCTCTTCGCTGTTTCTACCTCTCCTTCCTCTTGTGACTTCTTGGGGAAGTCTTCACCACAGAAAGGCAGAAGAAGAGGCTGGTGTCAGATTAGTAGTTTGCCCAAGTACTAGCAGCTCCAATCAAAAGGTTTGGAAGGGGGCCACAGAACTAATGAATGAAAGGAGGTTTAGAGACTCCCTCTAGACGCCACACCAGTCCCCAGGGAAGGCTGGAAGCTACTAGCTTGTTTAAAGAATCAAAGTATAAGCAACCATGTTCCAAAAATTCCCCACAGATGAGAGTGCCAGATTCCCCCACATGCATGTGTCTCAGCATGGGACTCAAAACTAATCCTCCGGAAAGGCTGATAACCCTTTCAAAAGACACTAAGTCCTTCCAGGAAGTAAAAGAGGAAGAGGCCAGTAAATTAACAAAAATGCTTCATTTCTACAAGAAGGGATTCTGTAGAATCTGAGCGTTCTACTGATAATAGGTTATCTAAAGGCTTCTGACTAAAGAACAGAAGGCCTCAGCAGTGTGTGTGTGTGTGTGTGTGTGTGTGTGTGTGTGTGTGTGTGAATGTGCGTGTGCATGTGCATCCGTGGGCAGAAGTATATGTCTACAAGTGAGTGTGCGTGGGGGTGTGTACAGAAGTATGTGAGTAGGTGTGGGCTTGTGTGTACTCATAGGTGTGTAAAGGTGGTTTGGTAGGGAAATGGAGGGAGGGAGTGGGGAGTAACAGAAAAGAGAGAGTAAATATAAAACATATCCCTCAATGAACTAAAAAGCTTCAGTATCTTTTAGACAACCATGGAAAATCTGATTAAAATAAAGGGAAACAATTTTAAATGCTATGAACATCACCAATATGATAACACATTCAATTTAGGTAAGTTCCAACACATGGTAAAAGCCAAAAAACATCTCCATTCTGATCACTTACTAAATTAAATATCAGCGCTTACTGTCCCCAGCACTACTCAGCTGAAGTTCCGGGAAACCTTCCATCAGTGCCAGATCCATTCCTGCTGAGTCTGATGATGTATCTGGAGTCCCACTGCCACCAACAGGAGGTCTGGAGAATTACTCCTGCTGCCTTTTGCATGGTCTGAACTTCTGGACATGCATGTGAGTACACACACACGCACACAGCCATGGCCTTTACCAACCAACCTCCCACTCACCCACCCTTGACTACCACACATGACTGCTCACCTGCCTCAGTTTCTTGCACAATTCTTCCCAGCTTGGCCATCCATCCATGCATCCATCCATCTACCCGACTTTAAGAGTATTCTGTATGTTACTCACTGGTGATCTGATCGACACCCCAGCCTGCTCAGCTGAGGCTGAACCACCTTGACTAACCCTTGTCAGTCCCTTTCCCCAAACCTAAGTATTTAACCTTGCTCCCCACATCCCCAGCCCACAGGCACTTACTCAGGTACCGCCCCAAACCGGAATGACTCAAAACAGTTACAATTCTGACAGGCCTGATAGCAAAGATCACACAACAAAGCTCCAAGACTGCATTCCTTTGGTCAAAAGATACATACACTAATATTAATATTTCGCATAGCAGTGGGCATTTGTTGACACTTTCCTCCTCTTCCCACAAACTTGGACTTCACAGCCCTACTCCTCTCAGTGCACGATCTAAAACCACCCCACTAGAATAGGAAAAAGAAATGCTTTTGACCCAAATGGCACAGACCTTTTATGTCCTCACACCTACATATGGAATATCTAAGACCAGTTCAGGCTGAAACAAGGCATCTGAGACAAGCAGTGAGCCCCTCAGCCCCACCCAAGCGTGGTTGCTGCAGGATCACTGGCCGAAGGAAACTAAGGAAGAGCAACAAAACAAGGGCCCTAGTTGGATCTGAAGCCCTGTTTCAGCAACAAGTATTAAGTTCACCGTGTAAGGAGCTGGAAGAAAGGCCCTGGTGTAGAAGACATCAGGATTTGCGTCAGCTTTGCTAAGAACATAATCTGGACCAGAGGGCAGGTGACACCCAGTCTCTCCTCCACCCCTACAAACCTGAGCACAGAAGACTGACTCGGGCCCCAGGAACCACAAAGCCCGGCCCCACAGGCACTGGGTTGGAATTCTCCATTAGGCCACCCATCCCCCATCCCCCAGCAACTCCCGAAACCTCAAGAGGTAGGGAGGGCTTGCCTTTGATCAGCCGCTCAGGTCTCGTCCCGGGCAAGGTCCACATGGCCTGTGCCAAGTGTCCAAAGACGGTGGCGTCAAGAGTCGAAAGCTTGGGTCCCATGATGTACTTCTTGTCACCTGCAGCAGACAGAGCAGAGAGGTCACTGGGCTGGCCCGGACTGCGCCCCACAGGCGCTCAGCACACTCTCGTTATATGCTTATCTAACTGTGCCTCACAAGTACTGCAGTCAAAATGCACACACCCTCTTTTTCTTGAAAAAATAGAAACAAAACAAACTTCTGTGACACATCAACCTATACAACAGCAAAGCAGGGAAGCAACTGGGAACTTATCAAGATAAGCAGATGAGGGAAGAGGTTCCTGGAAAAAAAGGAAGAATGGATCCCCCGCAGACCACTCTGGAGGCACCTCCATGTCTCGAACTCAAGTAGTTACGGTTGAGATGCCCGAGAACAGCTGAAGTCAGCCTAGACCATTTCTAAAGTCAGCCAGACCGAGCACACGCACCCCCAGCACTTACTTTATCAAATGAATACATATCTCAGGAAAAAACAGAGCCCTCAGCTACTTAAGAAGTTTGGGAACAAGGTTTTCCGTGCTGTCGCCATAGTCTGGCAAGGTTCTCACCACCGAGTACCAGCTCCAAGGGAAACAAGCATGAAGAGAAGCCATAGAGTGACAGGCCCAGCCCTGGGGTCAGGCTTCCAGCCCAGAAGGCTTCTCTTTGCTGCTCCCATCCCCCGACCTACCGCAGGCCTTGTCGCCCCGGACCACCACATCTGACCTAAAATCGCCCAAGCTGCCTCCCGGGCTACTATCAGGCAAGGTTACATACACAGGCAGTGCGGGGGGTGGGACCGGATCCACCTAGTTCATATCCTGACGACACTGCCTGGTCACCACTTAAGCCCTCAAAGCCTCCGTTTTCCCAGCTGGAAACTGGGGACAATAGGAACAGTGCCCATTTCTTAGAGCTATTGTAAAGACAAATGACATAAACACATGTGACACACTTAGCACCACATCTGGGTGACTCAGTGAGCCCCGAGTCATTAATAATCAACATTAGCTCTCATGACAGTCCCTCTGGTCTCTGCGGTCCTCTCCCTATCCCCCATGAGCTTACACCTCTAAGATACTTGTCTCGTCGTGTCTCACCCTTCCACAAATCCTTCAGTGGTTTGTGAAATGAGTTATGAAATAAAGTCCAAACTCAACTCGGAATTCAAGGATCATTATACTCTGCCTCTGCCCCATGTTCCAGCTTTATCCCTCATTCCCCCCTTACTCTAGCAAACCTGGGGAACACCCCCCATTCCCCCACACACTCTCTGCTTCCCACTGGTACACTTTGCTCGTAACTGTGCCCACTTCTTTCCCTGCCCTGCAAAACCTATACGTCCTGGCACTTCTCTCCATCTGATAAATTCCATCCATCCTTCGAGGGCCTGCACAAGCTTCATTTTAAAGCTTGCTGTGTGTACAGTATCCGACGGCGGCCAGAGTTTTCAGCTCAGAGAGCCCCGTGTTCAAATCTCACTCTTACACAAACAACCTTACAGGACTTCAAGGCTTTTAAATTTCTTGAACCACAAAATGGGAGAATCACTAGTTGTTGAGAAGAATAACTGAGGTGACAGGCGGAGGGCACGCAGCCAGGAGGCCTGGCCTCTTCCTGCCCTGCCTCTTCAGTGACGCTTTTTCCATATTGTTCTGTATGCTGGTTGTTTTTTCATTTGTACATTTCAGCTTTGCAACTAAAGGTAAGCCGTTTGAAAGGAAGGGTCATTTCTTATTATTAATAAAAACTCTAATACAGTGTTTACTTCATGCCAGGCTCAGTCCTAAACTCTGGGCTCTACAAATACCGCCATTTCACTCTTCTTTGAGTGGCAAGCTGAGAAAACTGAGGAAGTAACGACAAGACACAGGCAAGCTGTGGGGGGCAGGAAACAGCTGCCCTGAGAATGGGAGTTAACAGACCGACGCACAAGTGACGCTGGAGGTGATGGAGGTGTTAGGTGCTTGCCAATGCTCATCATATTGCCATATATAAATGGCTCCAATCGATATGCTGTAGACCTTAAACTTACAAAATGTTGTATGGGGATTATATCTCAATTAAAAAATAAATTTTAAAAAATGATGACAAAAACACAAGAGGAGCTGGAGGTGATTCTTAAGAATCCTTTCTCCTCTGCATCCCACAGACACCCAGGAAGAGCCTAGGCTAGGGGAACAGGCTGACCCTCACCACACTGTCTTCTCGATGAGGCCAGCAAGCTGTCTGCTAGAGCTTTTAGGTGGTTCCCAGGGTCAACCAACGTCTTCATCCTTTCAGTCTGACCTTGGGATCTAAGCCTACCACTCAAATGCTGGGAATGCAAGGGGCCCATTCTGCTGGGGCAAATCAATGAAGAAAAACTGGGATGTATCATTTGTTCTCAAGAGTGTCAGTTACTTCTCAGTGGTACATCTTGCTGGCATCGGGGCTCCAGGGAGGCAGGGGGACCCTGGCCCAGAGCCCTCATGCCACCCGGCAAGGGCAGGCAGAATGACGGCCAGGGTTCCCTATGGGACTGGGCTGGGGCTCAGCCCATTCAAGGCCTGAACAGGGGCAGGCCCACCAAGTGGGGGCCACCAGAGGGGCCTGGGGGCTCAGAAGAGCTACGCACCATTTCAGAGAGAAGACAAGAAGATAGAAAAGGACTACAATGGCTTCCTGAGTAAAAGGAAAAGAAAGAAAATGTTGATCTCCTTAAACTGCTACAAAGAAAGAGACTAAGGGAAATGCCAGAATAAAGCCCATGAAGTGCTGAGTCTGTTGTATAATCCACAGACTTGGGGAGCAAGAGGAAAAAACATATATGGGTTTTAAAATTGGGGGAAAGCTAAATATAAGGCACATAGGACTTTCATAAAAAGAAAAAATACTGAAAAATATAACCATTTCAATCTATACATTAACTAGTGCAAAGAGTATTCAGCCCAAATTTGCCATGTGGCTTCCAAATGCCAAAACTGGAAGGACACTGAGTTAGTGGCAGAAACAGACTAGGAATGCTGGCACCCGGCCTCCTGACTCCTTGCCTGGTGCTCTTCACTCTGGGTCATCACCTCGGAGGTAAAGGAACAGCAGGAGGGTTAAGCTCTGAATATTTATGAAAAGTTGCTTTAATCCCTGATTCAAAAAAGACATATGCACCCCTATGTTTATCGCAGCACTATTTGCAATGCTCAAGATATGGAAGCAACCTAAGTGTCCATCAGTAGATGAATGGATGAAGAAGAGGTGGTACATATACATGATGGAATACTATTCAGCCATAAAAAGAAAAGAGATCTATCCTCCCATTTGCAACAACATGGATGGAGCTAGAGGGTATTATGCTCAGTGAAATAAGCCAGTCAGAGAAAGACAAGTATCAAATGATTTCTCTCATTTGTGGAGTATAACAACAAAGCAAAACTGAAGGAACACAACAGCAGCAGACTCACAGACTCCGAGAGGGGACTAGCGGTTACCAAAGGGGAGGGGTGGGGGAGGGCGGGTGGGGAGGGAGGGAGAAGGGGATTGAGGGGCACTATAATTAGCACACACAATACAGGTAGGGGAGCAGGGAGGAGACAAGTAATGACTCTACAGCATTTTACTACGCTGATGGACAGTGACTGCAATGGGGTGGGGTGGGGGGGGGTGGTGAGGACTTGATAATATGGGTGGATGTTGAAGCCACAATGTTGTTCATGTGAAACCCTCATAAGATCATGTATCAATGATACTTTAATTTTTTTTAAAAAGCTGCTTTAGTCAGGAGGGAATACAGAACATAGGAAGGAAAAAGGAAAAGAAATCCATGGGTTTTTTAAAGGTGCCTGCAAAAAAGAACTGATAGAATTTAGCATTTATGGAAAATGTTGGATGGTAGTTACAAAATTATACATGCATATACATGTGACAGTTACAAATTTAAAGAATATAAAAATATCCTCTATGAGAAGACAAGTAGTGATTCAATAACATCCTTCTACGCCGATGGACAGTGACTGCAATGGGGTATGTGGCAGGGACTTGATAATAGGGGGAATCTAGTGACCATAATGTTGCTCATGTAATTGTATATTAATAATAGCAAAAAAAATCTCAGTACTACAGATGAAAATATATATATATATATATCCTCTATTAAAAATCCTCAGACCTACCCAATAGCAGGAAGCTTTTTAAAAAACTTTATTGTAAAATAGTTTTACACCTATAGAAAAGTAGCAAAAATAGCAGAGTTCCTGTATATACCCTTCAACCAGCTCCTGCTAATTTAACATCTTATATAACCACATTACATTTACCAAAGCCAAGAAATTAACATTAATACAATACTATTAGCAGCCCCCAAAGACATCATTCAAATTTTATTAATTTTTCAACTAACATCCTTTTCTGTTCCAGGATCCTATCCAGGAAACCGCACTGCCTTTATCTGTCGTGTCTCCTTATTCTCTTCCAGTCTATGAAGATTCCTCAGTCTTTCTGTCTTTCAAAAACTTGACACTGTTAAAGAATACTGGCCAGCTATTCTGTAAAATGTTCACCAGTCCGGGTTTGTCTAAGGTTTTTATAATTAGATTAGGGCATGCATTTTTTGGCCAGAATACGCCAGAAGTAATCAAGTGTCCTTCTGTGATGGTTAATGTTACATATCGACTTGACTAGGACATGGGATTGCTAAATTATTTGGTCAAACATTATTCTGGGTGTTTCAGTGAGGGTGTTATTAGATGAGATGAACATTGAAGGGCTGGACTGAATAAGGCAAATTACACTCTCAAGTGTAGGTAGGCTTCATCCAATTAATTGAAGGCCTTAATAGAAAATAAGGCTGGCTTTTGCCCAAGTAGGAGAGAATTTCTACTCCCTTACTGCCTCTGAACTGGGGCATGGGCTTTTTCCTGCCTTCAGACTAAAACTGAGACACTGGCTCTCCCTGGGTGTTGGGCCTACCAGCCTTTGGGTCCCCAGCTCTCCTGGGTCCCCAGCTGACCAGCTCACCCTGAAGAAGGTGGAACTTGTCAGCCTCCGTAAGGGCCTGAGCTAATCCCTTACACTAAATCTTCATACTGAATAGACATGTATTTCCTTTTCCATACACCCTATTGGTCTATTTCTCTGGAGAACCTAATACACCTCAGGGTATCACATTACAGAGTCTATAACGTCCATGTCTTCTCACTGGTCATGTTGACCTTGACCATCAAGGCAAAGGTAGTGTTAGTGAGGTTTCTTCCCTGTAATGATACTATTTTTCCTTTTTCAATTAATAATCTTGGGAGAGATATTTTAAGACTGTATGAATATCCTGTTTCTCTGCAAAGTTGGGCCCGCTGATTTCAGCATCCATTGGTAAATGTTATCTGAAACAATCATTACTCTGCTGTTGGCCTAATCAGGATGCTCTATTTCTCCCATTCCTTCTACGTGTATCGATTAGAATTCTACCACTCACTTCATCCTCATGTACTAATGATTCAATTATTTATTTATGTAAGTATGTACT
>JAVSCE010012638.1:0-89184 GCA_032199065.1 Smutsia gigantea
AGACTCTGATGATTGGGAAGTAAGCAATGATCCCGTAGAGAGCTGAGGTGAAATAATATCAAGTTTTCCTAAAAGAAGGTCTTTGGTGTTGCAAAGTTGCCCTATGCTGTGCTGAACTTGTGCTAGTTCTTGTCCAAAATTTTTGAGTTTGGTTTCATTCTGCTCATAACTCTGGATCAGGCCAGTGTAGTCCACTTGTAATTTAGAATTATTATCACTGTCAACCAACACTTGTGCCTGAAGTTGATGAAGTTCTTCCTGAAGCTGGGCTGACTCATGTTGCATGTTTTGTACTGTGGTCATCACCTGCTGTTTCCACTCTTCCATTTTCTTTACTTGCTGTTTTAATTTATCACGTTCCTGGAGAAGCTCTTCAAACTGATTACTATTAACCCTTCCAACCTCATTTCCAGGGTTGGATGTTTGCAAAACTGTCAATAAGGTCTGACATTTCTGACTTAATGCATCTATTTCAATGTCTTTTTCTCGAATGATACGTGATAAATTCTGAACAGTTTCTCTGAACATGTCTTGGCCACCACTTTCAAATCTAGTGGACAATTTTTTATTTTCATCTTGCAGCTTAATGAGAGCTGCTTCTTTGGCAGCAACTATATCCATCATTTTGTGATATTCTGTTTTCAGATGGCTATTTTCCCTAGTCTTCTCACTCAAAACAGCTAATACTTGTTCTCTTTCCATAGCATAGGCCTGCAGCTGCTGTTGAAGGTAAACAACATCCTGAGTGTATGAAGCTGAAGAAATTCTAGCATGAAGAGCTTGTATTTCCAAATCTTTCTGTTGGATAATCTGAGTTAGTTTACCAACCTCATCTTTGGATAGCTGATCAATCTTTTTAGTTAAAAATATATTCTTTTCATTTAGAACTTTAATCTCCATTTCTCGTTCTTTTATTCCTTTTACTAATCGTTCAGTTTCAGCTTTAGATAAATCATGCTTTTCACTTCCATTTTCTATACTAAGGCTCTGAACTTTTGTTTCTTGAAAAATATCAGAGTTCTCTGTTTGAACATCCTGTCTTTCTTCATGCAACTGAGTTTTGATTTGTTCAATTGTTTTTTGCAAATTCTTAATTTCTTCATCTTTCTCTAAAAAGAGTTGTGTGTGTGTGATATTCATTTGTTCATGCTGGCATTTAAATTCATCCATTTCTTTCTTCTGCTCCTGTAAAGATTGAAGTAGTTGCATTTTACTGTGGTTTTGATCTTCAATTATCTTTTGATGATGTTTTACTTCCTTTTCAAGATTATCCTTTATTATATTCAGTTGAGACACCTCTGATTCCAGTTCTGTAATACTATCAAGGGTTTTAGGCTCAGCCACAGGTGCAGCTCGACTCTGCTGGTCCCTGAGTCGCTCCAGTTCTTCTTTTAGATGGTTGTTCTCCTCTTTCATGGATCCCAGGCTTCTGTCTTTCTCCTCTATAGTTTGCTTTAAAACTTCATTTTTTCTTAAGGCCTGAGTATATTTATTTAATTCCTCCTGAAGCTCTGAACTTCTTTCTTCAAGTTTTTCAATAAAAATTTCTTTCTCATTTATAAGTTGTGTCAATTGCTTCTGCTCTTCTAAACTGGATGACAAAATCTTCTTAGTTTCTTTATTATCAGTGTCCATCTGCTCAATATTCTTTTTGAGTTCTGCTATTTCAAAGTCTTTCTCTTGACTGAGTTTAATTAAACACTCATGTTCCAGCTGTAAAGCAGAGGTACTCAAGTTATGTGAATTTGTCAGTTCTTCAATGGTTTGCTCATATTTGTTTGCTTCTTCCAACAGCCTCTTTTCAGCCTGACACAATTCTGCTTCTAACTGTCCTTTTTCCATTTTTAGAGCCTCCACCATAGTGTTTTTTTCCAGAAAAATCTGATTATTACCAGCAATAGATTCTTGCAACTGATGTCGTACATCTTCACATGCCATAACCAACTTTTCATTTTCCACTTTGAGATCAAAAGCAACTTTATTTAAACTGTCATTGAGCTGTTCTATTTCTGAAAGGCTTTGCTTTAAGTTTCTGACTTCAGCTTCCTTTCCTTTAAGCAAGTCATCCTTAAAATTACTGTCAGAATCTCGATTTAGAAACTGAGTTAATTCATCCCTGACTCTAGAAAGCTCCTTCTCATTTTGCTTAATATGTTCCTTAAGTTCAAAGTTCTCCTTCTGGATGTCTCTATCGCTTTTTTGTGATTTATTTAGCTGATCTACTAAATCTTTCACTTTATCCTCAAGCTTCTGCTTCATTAAATGCAAATCATTTAGAACCAGTTCACTTTGAATTAACTTTTCTTTTTTCATGTCTAACTCTTTAGTAATGTGCATTTTATCATCTTCAAGTTGATGAATTCTCTTTTTTTCATCACTTAGGTCTTTTTTCAGTTTATTGATGATGCTATCTCCTTCATTTTGCTGTTTTGAGAGCTGATCTTTTATCAAAATCATGTGCTGAAAGAAAAATTAATTTGCATGGTAACTTTAAAACATTCTCTCATGTTAGTACCTAAATTTTTAAAAACGTCATACAAAATAGAAGAATATCCTCAGATATTTCTATTAAAACAATGTTTGTTAAAACAATTAATTGCTTTAAAACAATTTTTAAATTCTTAAAACAATTTTTTAATCCCAACAAAAATATGAATTAATACCTTACAGTAAATCTATTTTATCATTTTAGAGATTAGAATTTAAAACCAAGAAAATAAATGATACATGTTATTTTCAACTCTTAAATACCAGAGCAGGAGTCATCAAATTATAGTCCATGGCTACTGCCTGTTTTAGTAAATAAATTTTATTGTATCACAGCCACACTTATTTGTTTACCTATTGTTAATGGTAGAGTTGAGTGGGTGCAACTGAGACTATATGGCTGGCAAAGCCAACAGTATTAGATACTTACTATCTAATCTTTAGAAAAAAAGTTTACCAACTTCTATCACCAGAACATCAGTGAACTAAGATATTAGTTACATCACAGAATAAAATCACACCAGTTTTGTTTATCAATCCAGTGTTCAGTCTACTGAGTAGAAAGTACTGCCACACTGTCTTTATTAAAGTGTTACCTTTGTAGCTTCCTGGTTCTGTTTGTCTAATTCTTCTAACTCAGCTATCAATATTTCTTTTTCAGATATACTCTGATTGAGTTCTTGTTCCTTTGCCTCCAAATTAAGTCTTAAATCATGTAATTCTGAGTCCAAATCCGGGTCTCTTGTAGCTGTACTTTTAACTACTTCATATTCATTGTTCAATTTTAAAAATGATATTTGAAGTTTTTCCTTAAAAGGGAAAAAAACAACACATACTGTCAATTGGAAGAAGAGACACCAGAAGATTTAAAATACGTATATACAAGCAAAACTTGGAAATCTTTTAGATGCTCTACATCAGAAACATTATTGAATAAATACCTCAGCAATGCTACAGAAAATCTGACAAACCATAGCCTTCATTTCTATAACCCTAGACAAGATGAAATGCCTGTAAGTTTGTCTTCTAGCTTCAACTTCTTTATATGAAAGTTTCTCATTTAAGAGCCTTCCCAAGCCCACTCCCACTGCCGCTTGCCCTGTCTCCTCCTTCCCTCCTACCACACACATACTGTTCAAAATGTCCCTACTCTAATTAGAAAATAAAAGACTTCTTTTCCCTCATTAAAGGAATTTCCTTTATCATTGGCTTCTGTCAGAACATGAAACCTTTTCTTAATCCAAGAATTAGCCTCCTTCCTTCCTTTACCTCCTAACCCAAGCATAGACTAGATTCCCCTTTCTCTAATATACCAATCCTAAAGATATATATTTTTTAAACACATTTTATAGTCTTTTCTATTGGTATTTAATGTTTTCCAAAATCTCAGAAGTGGGACAGTTCTCTATGCTTCAACATTATTTTAACCTCTGATCATAATGTGTGTGCTAAAACTCCATCACTGTAAAGCCTTCTTTCATCACTATTTTTAAAATCGAACTTCTACAGAATCTAAAGTAAATAAGAATCTCAAATTTCTACAAATAGTCTATAAACTTTAGAATATAAACCCTAGAAAAGAGATCAATGAAAACTATATTAGAACATCTGTCTCACAATTCTCATTCTTCTTCCAATTTAAAAGTTTATTCTTAACTACAACTGAAAGATGGAAATAACACTCTCTTATGTCTTTCTAGAGTTATGTGTTCAATTAAGGAAAACCATAAACATTTTTAAGGTGGACCTTAAGAACACACATGGCCTTACAGGTACTTCTAGCATTCATAAGTATTCTTGAGCAGACCTCAGCAGACACAATTCAAGGAACAATTATGATGGATTAGTTAACATCAAAAGAAGGAAGAAACAGGTATCAGGAAATATGAGAAGGTTACAGACCATATAGATATGTGCAGAGATCTACAAACTACAAAGTATACCTAGACCAGCTGGAGAAGGGAATAACTGAAAAGAGCAGAATGCAATGGGAGAACAGAGGAAATAGAGGTAATACAGAAATAAAAAAATGACTAGGAGATAATGCTGTCTTTTAATGGGTACAAAGAGTTGGTGGGAGGATCCTACAACCCATAGGACACTATACACAACCAAGAATTTTCCCACCTACGTGCCAGCAGCATGCCTTTGAGAAACACTACCTATATACTAATATGGAAGGGTAGTGGAAATATGTTAAAAGTATATATGACAGTATGTATAGCATGCTAATATTTTTATTATTTTAAAATCCATTTATATAATAATCATATATGCATAAATATAGTTTGGAAGGATATGCAAGAAACTGGTAAGAAAGACTATCCCTGGAAAAGAAGCCAACCAATAGAGAACAAAGGATACTCTATTTGTACTGTATAGTTTTTCAGTATGTAATACTGAATACTTACAACAGTAAATATGTGTTACTTTTTAAAAAATAAAGATTTTAAATTGAGCTGAGACATTGGCCTATAATTTATTAAGTGATACCAGCTTACAACTATCCTATATTTAAGCACCTGTTTTTGCCAAGGAATTACCCTCAAGTGGTAAAAACATAAAAGTACCTCTCCCCATACCCAACATTGCATTATAGTATCTTAATCTATTCGTGCTACCAATACCCACAAATAAGACCCTATTTCTACCACTGAGAATGTCCTTCTATCCCCCTTGCCTCTAAGAAATTCCTGTCTACCACAAGAGACACATTCTGAGGGACAGAAGTATGCAGTTATTATACTATGCCACTCCGGACTCACAACCTACTTGTATATGTTGCTGCTGTCAGGACTTCATCTGAAACCAAAAGAGAGCCTTTACCTAGCTTTTCTGCTCATATCTGTATGCCTACTGGTTTATCTCTGAACATAAACTCTGGCCAGTCTCACATTCTCTGAACCTTGCCCAAGTACTTCAACCTGGCTTGACAAGCACCAATGAGATCAGCTTTATCCTCAGGGCTCTCAAGAAGTAAACACTGTATTTTGATATGAACTGGCCCCTAGGGTAAGCTATAATACACACACCATTTTAATTCTCTCTCCATTTTTACTGCACCCACCTTTTCTTGACTCAATAATGTATTCTCTTTTTCTAAAACTTGGACATGCATTTTAAGTTTCAGATTGTCTTCAGCAAGACTGCTATCCTACAAAAATGTTAAAACAGCATGTTTTCAGATAACAAGAAATTTCAAGTTTACAAAAAAGCAGGCAAGCTATTCAACTGTGCATTTCTACTCAGCATTTCTTTGGTAATATATAAAAATTATAAGCATGCAATACTGGACCATCTAAAGCCAGTCACTCATATATTTTTATAGACATTCTTATGGAGGGTTTATTTTATTTGAAAAAACATATAAATGAATTTAAAAGATAACCTATAATCATTAGAAACAACTCCCTGAATTCTTTAAAGGATATCTGAATGTATCCCTCACTTTGGTAGGGGATCTGCTTCTACTATTTCTATGTATATAACATTTGTCAAATAAATCTGCAGAGATATACTCACATTTTTCAATAATGCAACTTTTTAAATTATATCAATTTATGATGCAAAAAATTTGTTATTAATAGCAAACATAAAATTACTAAGATGAAAGCATCTTGGGTAAGTTCATTGGAATTTGTAAAAATCACAAAATATGCAAATACAATAAAAATACTTTTTCTTGGTAAACCAATGGCTTTTTCTCTTAAAATGAGTTTACCTGATTTAAATTACTCAGTCTCATTATTTCATTTTCAGCATCTGTAAAAACAATAAATCTGACATTAACATTCTTTAAAATAACTTATTACCTCCCATACTAAACTGAGAAATTACCTAATTAAAATAAAGCATTTATTTTGTAAGTACAATTAGCAAGCCCTAACAGTTCTCTGTGAAATGTATTTTTGTATTTTATACTTCGATTTTGACTGTACCAAAGAAATCATCATATAAACACCAGCCAGCAACTATGTTAATCAAGTCCAGTTCTATGGAATAGTATTAGAAAGAATCATAATTGTATTCTGGACGAGTCATAAGTTATTCATTGCTTTGATAAAACTATTTACAATTATGAGCTTCACAATGAGTTGATTAGTTTGTACAGCAGGAAGCAGTAAAAGGACTAAGATAAGGGGAAAGACTTAAAAACAAGAATACATATTTATACCACAATATAATAATCTCTCAATTATCTAAAGTGATTTAGACATGACTACGGAAGAAAAGACCATTCAATCTGATACTAGGGGTAGATCCATAAATAAAAGTGGTTCTAGAAGAAGAACACAAACACTAGCACGAATTCATCTGAAGTAATTCATTCAATGTTCATTCAGGTAATATTGAGCATTTACTAGGATGTCAACTGCTAGGCAATAAGCTGGAAAAATTTAGCCCTTGCTTGCTCTCAAGCAGCTTACAATTCAGAGGGGAAGACAAGCAAGCAAACAGTGTGATGCAGCAACACAAGGTGATACTATAGCAAAATAAGCAAACACCTAATCTAGGCTGGGAGGCTGGGGAGCAGTGGGGCAAGTGGGGCAGGTGAGGCAGGGAAGCAGCAGCACAGGTTACCTCCCAGTGGATGCAACACCTGCACAGAATATGAATATACTAAGAGTTAGGGCATAGAGACACTCCACACAGGGAGCAGCAAATGTATAGGCAACAGAGCTAAGAGAAAACATTACTGGCTTAAGGAGCCATACAGAAAGTTCAATATGGCTAAAGCATAGGGTATTAGAATGGGAAGAGTTGAAACTGAAGAGGAAGACAGGGACCAGATTATCAAAGACATTGCATGTCCAACTAAGAAGTTTAGACTTTCTCCTGAAGTTCACAGGGAGCCACAAAGGATTAAAATCAGGAGAGTAACCTGCTTTGCATTTCTGAAAAATCATTCTAGCTTCAGAAGGAAAACAACTGAATGAAGAATTGTGGAGACCAGAAAATAAAGAGCTAACATGGGGACCTGATGAAGGGGGTAGTTTAATCACCATAATATTGTACATGTAATTGTAGATTAATGATACCAAAATAAACTATTAAAAAAAAGAGCTAACATTTTTATAATGCTAAGAATGGGCTACACACTGTTCTAAAGAGAACTTTGTAGCTAATAACTCAAAATCCTCATTACCACTACTACAACTATGAAGATAGTAATATTATCCCAACCACACAGACAAAAGACCCAAAGCATAGAGATGTTAATTAACTTGCCAAGGTCAGCTAGTTAATGTTGAAACTGGATTCCAACCCAGTCGTTTTTAACCACTATGCTATTCTGCTCCATTAAATGACTGCTATCATTAACCAGACAGAAATAAATTATGATTGGCTAAAGTTATTCAGTGGCAGTGGAAATGGAAAAAGGGGGAAGGACAGGAGAGGTTTGTTTTTAAAGCAAATAAACTCATGGATCACCCAATATGTTAAATAAATAAATTTATTTTGAAAAGACCAGAGCTACTTTGAAGTCAAATAAGAAGTAAGTCCAGAACCCCATTGCACAGCCTTCCCTTTGCCTTCATGGCAGCTCCCAGAACTGAGGCATCTCTGGGAAACCCTAGAGCTCTAGAATACAATCCTAACTATTACTGAACCAGAGTGAAGCTAAGGAAAGAGAAATTACAGGACTTGCTAGATGAGGACTCAAATTTTCTGCTTTGAAAGACTGGTAAATGCTACCAATTACCAAGGCAGGGAAAGGAAGAGGAGGATGAAGTCGTGGTGACTTGACTTTGAACCTAACTTTAATTTGAATTTATAGTGAGTTGGCCATTCAGGTCAGGAGCTTATGATAAACAAAACTAGGTGAGGAAAACAGATGTATACATTTATGTGTGGAAAGGAGTCACAAGCACACAAGGACTAGAAACCTCTAGAGCAGGAATGAATGAGTTCATAAATTGAGTTTATATTGTGAGAAGAGGACAAAGTACAAAATAAAATGCACCTTTTCAGGTGAAGTATGTTTTCCTGGCAAGAAAGAAAGGACTGGTATTTGGCCTATTTCATTTAATACTTATTTCTAACACAGACCACTGGTACAGTAACTAACTACCATCTTGAGCACGGAAAATGGTAGAAGACATGTGCCTCTTATTACTGTTACGTCTGCTTAGCTACAGGAGATCATTTCAAACAGTAACACAGAATTCTGAAGGTAAGCCTACCTAACTGGGGGGTTTGGACCCTAATGAGTTATAGGAAGTATTTGGTTCTATATAGATCAACAGAAACAGACCCATACCTCCTCCAACAAATGTCTACATAAATGTTTCTCAGAAATCTATATGGCCTCCTAAATCAATGAGTTCCATGTAAATACTTAAAAGATGAGGAAAATAGGTTGAGAACTACCTATACTTAACCCTTTTGTAGAAAATTTCTATTTGTGATCTATTAATTATGCAACTGAATCAAAAACAATTTTATTCAAACTGTACAGTCATTTCCATGAATATCCCAATTCCATTAAGTACTCAGTTATTCACGTGTTTGTCTCTAAAAACAACTAGTATGCAATCAAACACCAATCAGAAATAAATTCTAAACATTTTTATACCAGACAGTGCTTGTTGCAGTCTGATCACCTCGTCTTTCACTGGTGTAATCTGTGGAAGAATTCTTTCCCTTTCTGTCACAGCATCACTTTGCTTCAGTGCATAAGGCTGCAATTTACTACATTCCAGTTTCAAGTGTTCACATTCTTCTATTATTTGTCTGTTTTCCACTTTTAGGTGTTCTTGTTCTATCCTCAACACATCTCTGTCATTTTCTGCTGAAGATAATTTTTTATTTATATCTTTTATTTTATCCTCAAGTTCTTCAATTTTTTTTGTAGACTCTACTTTTTCAGTTTGTAGGTCTTGAATAGTTTTTTGCATCTCATGGATTTTAGAATGATCAGTTACTGTGATTCCTGAGCCACCTAGAACATAAAGAGAAAATCAAGGACATCAAATGTCAACTACCAAAAGATAAACAGCTATATACAACTAAGAGATTTAACAGACTTCAGAACTTAGAAAGCTTAGAAAGAAAAGTCAGAACGAGATAAGACTACATTCCTATTATAATGGCCAAAATCTGAAACACTGTCAACACCAAATGCTAGAGAGGATATGGAGAAACGGGACCTCTCATTCACTACTGGTGGGAATGCAAAATGGTCCAGCCACTTTGGAAGACAGCTTGGCAGTTTCATATAAAACTAAACATCCCCTTCCCAGATGTTCCAGCAACTGCACTCCTGGTATTTACCCAAAGGAGTCAAGAACCCATATTGACACAAAAACCTGAACAAGGATGTTTATAGCAGCTTTAGTCATAACTACAAAACTTGGAAACAACCAAGATGTCCTTCACTAGGTAAATGGACAAACTATAGTACATGCAAGCAATAGAATATTCAATGTTAAAAAGAAATGAGCTATCTCTTGTAAATATAATTTTTAAAATATCAATTTCACAATATTCATTGCTAGTATAGAAACAGTTAACTCATTTTTGCATATTGACCTTTTATCTGTCCTGTTACCTGCTGAACTCATTTATTAAGTGAATCCTTAGAATTTTCTGTGTAACAAGATCATGTAATCTATGAATACATGTACTTTTACTTCTTCTTTTCCAGTATGATTTTCTTTTATTTTTTCTTGCCTAATTACCCTGGCTAGAACCTCAAGTACAATGTTGAACATAAGTGGTGAGAGTAGACATCCTTGTATAATTTCTGATTTTAGTGGAAAAGCATTCAGCATTTGGTCTGTTGCCATTAATGATGTTAGGTGTGGGTTTTTTGTAGATCCCTTTATCATGTTGAGGAAATTCCTTTTATTTCTAGTTTGTTGTGTATTTTTATCAGAAAGCATGTTGAATATTATCAAATGCTTTTTCTGCACCTAATAAGACAATGTAGTACTTTTGTCCTTTATGAACATGGTTCAGTTGATCCTCAAAAAAAAAAAAAAAAAAAAGAGCTATCAAGCCATGAAAAACATGGAGGAAACTTAAATGTATATGAATAAGTGAAAGAAACCAATATCAAAAGGCTATATACCATATGACATTCTGGAAAAAGCAAAACTATGGAGACAATAGAAAAACTGATGGTTAGGGGTGGGGTAAGTAGGCAGAGCCTAGAGGATTTTCAGGGCATTGAAACTACTCTGTATGGTATTATAAGGATGGATTCATGTCATTATACATGCGTCCAAACCCATAGAATGTACAACACACAGAGTGAACCCTATGGACTCTGGGTGACTGTGATGTGTCAATGGAGGCTCATCCTTGGAAAAAAATGTACCATTCTGGTGAGTGATACTGACAGTGAGAAATGACTATGCACGTGTGGAGCAAAGGTATGTATATGGGAAATTTCTATACTTTCCTCTCAATTTTATTGTAAACCTAAAACCATTCTAAAAAATAAAGTTTTTAAAAACAACTTAAATTACTATAATAAAGCATTTTGAAATAAATAGTTGAGGAAGAATATTATTTGAATCATCTACTAAAAAGCCTGTATGTGTATGAGTTTGAGAGAAAGTGAAAATATTTCTAATCATTCATTACCAAAGTTATCATCACCAAACAATGCAAAGCAAAGCAAAGCAATCTGTGGATTATAACTATTTACCACAAAGGCAAAAGGAGCTTTCCATTTCTGCAGACTTAACAGTAGTCATGCCATTGCAAATTTCTAGCAGATGAGCAGAACTAGTCATTACTCATTCTTTAGAACTTAGTCCAAGCTTACACCACTGTCTTGGTCTTACAGTGCTAGGTTTGTCATTTAATTGTGTCATCTAGTATGTTAAGTTAATGAAATTAATAACCTTGTTGTAACAGATTTTCCAGTTCTTCAATTCGTTCTTCGTAGTCACTTAATTCTTCTCGATGCCGACGGCTTATTTCTGTCAATTTCTGTTGATGTGCATTCTGCAATACTGACATTTCATGTTGATGGTTATCAATTTCCTGACTTCGGTTCTGTTTAAGTTCCTTAAAAAATAAAAAGCAAGTTAATCACATTTAAAGTCAATAATTTACCTAGGTTATTTCACTGCTGTCCAAAAGTCTTTATTATTAAAAATTATTCTCTGAACTTGCTAAGGCTGAAAATAATTTAAGCACAGACCCAAAATTCAAACAATTTTGAAAGATTCCACACTTTGCCTTCTTGGGTCTTAAAAACAGTCTATTTTAATGAGAAAAACTGAAGAAAAAACTGAAATAAAAGGTAAGCAAAAATATCTTTTTTTCCCTAGTATCTATGACCATGAACTCCTCTTGTTAATGATATAGCCCATCAATACCAGTGCCGACCTTGTGGCCAATAAACACCCATTATTCTATTTCCTTCCACCAGTCTCAATGGGACTCTCTCTCTCCTAGGAATTTGGACCTTGGGCTGAGTCCCTCTGAGAGGGAAACTAGTTGGATCTGAAGCATCATGGTAGTTGCACCCAGAGAAATCTGTCCACTGTGTACCTCTACCTAGATCCCTGATGCTGTTGTCATTCATGTCCTGTCTGAGGCCAGAATGCTCAACTCTTCCTTCAATTCCATGGACAGACTATTTAGGTCCTTCCAGTAAATACTCTTTTGCTTTACTTAGCCACAGATGGTTTTTGTTCCTTGTAACTAAGAATCCAAATCTATAAATTAGCTTCTACTTCCTGAGAAGACAAGAGAAGTTATTCTTTAATCCTATATCCTTACTTATGTGCCAAGGAGCTTTACATTTAATCTCAAAACAATCCTACAAGGGAGGCATTAAAATGATACCTACTCTACTGATAATAAAACAGAAGTTTGGAAAGGTTATCCAATTTGCCCAAAGTAGCCCAGCTAATAAATAGTAAAGCCAGGATGCAAACACAGTATGATTTGGGAACCCATCCATGATAGTATGGTAATAATAATAAAACCAAAAACTAAAAAATTCTATACCTGACCATAATTTACACACCAAAAACAATTCATTACCATGGTAAGTACATGTAATTAAGACTTTTCTTGAAAGAAATAATTGACATGAAGTAGCAAAAATTCCACTACTAAGGGAAAATAATTATTTACAAAGAATAATATTAGCACTTTTTTGTCAATATCCTTTAAGCCTAAACCTTGAAACCAGCAACCTCAGAATTCTCTTTTAATAAAGACAATTTTACAAGATAAAATAGAAAGTAGAGACTTAACAAAATACAAACTACTTAATAAATGTTCAAAACCAAATGATCTGGAAAGAGACTTTTATATACCTTACTTGTCATAAAAAATAAAGAAGATACAAAACAGTTTGGAGAAATTAATGTCATAATCTATGTAATTATTTTTGTAACAGAGCCTTTTATTAACTCAGGCTTATGCTTTTTTTAAGCAGATTTCAGATGCATAATGGCCATTGTTGCAACAATGTGCCTTACCTTAATGATATTTTGAAGTTTGCAGATGTCACTTTGATCAGAGCTATTTGATCCTTGTGCTTTAGAAGTCTAGATCAGATAAACAGAATTAGAAAATAATTACACTGATTTTCCTGTAAAAGAGAAAGTTACAAATTAATTTTATTAAAAGATATCAAAAAAGGGACATTTTGAAGAAATTTTTTAAATTTTAAAAATTAAATTTAACAGGAGGGATATTTCCTATACAAATTTTGATTAAAGAATGCCAAGCACATTTAAAGAAACTAGTCCAATAGTGAGTAATAAAGATAATATTCAAGAGTTTGTTAACTAATTGGGGAGACAACATTTTTACAAAATAACCAAAGTTAAGAAGGAAAACATGACAGAATATTTAACTTAGCTTCACAAAATGTAAATCTGATGATTATCAAGCAGCTCCCTAAAAGGAAATTTCTAAAATGGAAAGTTACCCAATATTAATGCTAATAATAACCCCATAAAAATCTTTTTAAGTAATGTTACCCAGAAGATCTCTACCCCAATAAAGAATAAACTGGTTTGACAAGTAATTAAAACAACTTTTGGATTCTTCTTTATTCATTCAAAGCTGTATAGTGTTCATTTATCTTTATTAACATTAATTATATAGTGTGTGAAGGAACCAAAAACTGCCCTCTGCATAAAAGAAGGAACACATTATAATGGACAGAACACAGGACTTGGAGTACAAAGACCTGTGTTTGAATCACAACTTAATCACTGCGACAAGGGTATTAAACTTTGCTTATCTGTAAGGGAGAGCTAATAAATACCTCACATAGTTAATAAGAAAAATATATTTAGGGATAGTGCATATAGAAACAGCTTATAGAGCATAATATAAATATTGTTTTACTATGTATTGCTAGAAAATTGAGTCCCCGAAAGGTCCCAATTATGCCTTTATGTCCCATTATAGGTCTGTAATATAGTACACTTCAAGTTTTGCTTAAGTACCAAGAACCCATCTTTTCCCTATGAAATCTCATTCTAGACAATGTTTTTTAAAATGTGTTCCTAAAATGATCAGAATTACCAGAATATTTACTTGTTTGAAATTAAGTTTCCAAGATCCTGAAATAGGATATGAAATCCTAACCTCTGAAGGTAGGACAGGGAATCAACAATATCATAATATTCCTAGAGTTATTCTTATACAAAGTTCAAGAACTACTATATTTTAGAGGTAAAATGGATCATCCTCTTTAAGGTTTATTTTGGGTATTGGGAATGTCTAGCAACTTGGAAAACAAGGAGATAATTTTAATTGGGAGGGTTTCTCCTTTACATAACCAGACTACACTCACAAAAAGAAAACAATCTCTTATATACTTTGTTTTTCTCTACATTGATGAAAATAAATCCAAATGAACAATGTTCCACTTGACTTTGGGTCTCATGTCTATTGATAACTACAACAGTATGTAAAATATGATATGTAAGATAGAAAATGTTCCTTGGAACAAAGTTTATAGCCCAAATAACAAGGATTTCATTTCTAATGCATGAGAAACAACACAGAATAGTCTGTTTAATGTATTTATAATACCAATTAACAGATTTTCATTTTACATGTACTTAAAGCTAAGAGGAACCTCAGAGACATCTAAGCGAGTAGTTTCCAATCTGGTGTCATAGAGCCCTAGTGTTTCCCAAAGAGAAGCCTCAGTTTCTCCAGGTTAAAAGGTGCTGATTCAACCACGGCAACTTCATTTCATTTCTTTAAAGTCCTGGGCTCATAACTTCTTTATTTTATTTTAAAACATGGCTCCGCTGCCTTAAATTTTGGGGACAATTTCCTTTAAATATTGTATAAAATGGATAACTGAGGCTGAGAGAGAAAGACGAACTGACCAAAATCACTTAAAAAGTCACTGGCAGAATTAGAATACAGGTTTTCAATTTTCCAGTCCAGGGTTCTTTCTGATACCAAAATTTCTACATACAGAACCAGTATTTTTACACACTCACAGTTTTCAAAACTCATGAAAATTTTACCTACCTGTGCAATATGCCTCCAGTGGCCAACTTCAGACTCAAGCCTGGAAACTTCATTTGACAGTCTGTTTATTTCTTGTTGTGATGAAATTACATCACCAAAGTCCATATCGTCATGGAAACCTGAAGCATGATGACTGACACCATAACTGAATGAAGATGATGCAGAGGTTGCTGGTACACCACCAGCTCCTGAATTTACTGACTGAGCAGCTGACTGCAGCTTCTGCAGCTCATCTTGTAGGGCAATCTGTCTTGCTTTAAGATGGCTGATTTCTACCTACAGATTTATAACCCATATTTTAGAGAATGCACTTAAAATAATAACCACACTGACCTTTTTAGAGGCTTGTAAAGTAAGATTTACAATAATTTAAGATTATTCAATGATGGTAAATCTATCTACCAAATCTAAGTCATCGATAACATCCCAACCATAACAATTTTATTTAAAAACCAAACATGATCACCATAAAGCATGTCTCAAACACTATTAACATCAGAATTTTCACTCATATGTTAATTAAAGCAATAAATTTCTCAGAAATGGGTCTGCAACTTCTTACAGTTCTTTTCGTGATTATCAAAACTTATAATGACAAGAAAATGAAAGCTGCATCAGTCTATGCACTAGAAATTCCTTAGAATATCTCCTGTTGGAAGAGTGCTTGTAACTGATTATGGCTGGATTTAGGCTTAAATGCACCATGAATCAGGAGTAACTTTGTACTGGTCTCTACAACACAGCTAGAAGAAATCCAATCTTCTCAAATAACACAGCCCCTGGTTATGAGCCCATAGTTATCGTAAGATTTAGAAGGAAATCATGCTCTGAAAGAGGTCTTGGTTTTCCCTTTGGCAAAGAGAGGCCAGTGAAAGTCTGACTCTACTCAGGGATAAAACAATATAAAAATCCTGAAACTATGAGCAGAGTTTTGACTGAAGGTGGGCAAAACCAAGGCACTGTCCAAAAGATGTCATGAACACAGGACTTACCTTAATGCCATAACCATTCAAGTGAGGGATTACTCAAAATGTACCAATGAGTGAGAAAGAACTGAAATAAGCTTTCTGTACAATACTCAAAACTAGCCCAGAAGACACACTGCCACAACTGAGGAGAATTTGATGCTAGAAGACAGCCAACAAGAAGTGGTACTTGTACACATGTAAAGTCAAGCAACTAAATAAACAAAATCCAAACTTAATTATGTCAAATGTCATACAAACAGATTTTTCATTTCAGAGCCCCTTTGCTAATGGACATTTATAGTGGTGTACAAATTTACTCATTTTCCCATAAATGATATGAGGTAAATTGCATCTTTCAGGAATATAAACATCACAATGAGGGCAGCAAATAAGGTTCAGAAAATAGCAGATCTAAAGTACATTCATATATTATCTTTTATTCTAATAAAAAGAACTGAAATCCACAATTATTTTCAAGTGTAGCTATAATCAAAGTTCTCATTATATAGTAGAAATTTAAATCAAGTTGTAGAGTTAAAAAGTGAGAGCTCTAATAACAAAGGCATTTCTAAATTTAAATGCTTAATCTGCCCTCTAACATCAACAGTTAAGTAGAAAATAAAATGCCAAAATTTTCCACAGTGTTTTCAACTGGGATGTGAGCATCAGAATCACCTACGGAATTTTGGAGAAATATTAAATACCAGGGCCCCTTCCCAGTACACTAACTCAGAATCTCCTAGAGGATGCCAAACATGTATTTTTTTTTAAGTATCATGAATGATTCAGCTGTAAACCTGAGTGAGAACTACTGCTCTACTGTAATACCTCTAAGTCGGTGCTGCTCAAAGTGTGGTCCATGGACCAATGCCATGTATGTCTTCTACCAGTCCATGATAAAATAAGTATACAAATTGAAAGAGTAAGGCTTAAAAGACTTTCAAAGCAATTTAATAATAATTTTATATCTGTTGAATCTTTTATAAGTGGGTTTTTAAATTAAACTTATAACTTTGCTTTTTATATTCATTTTATTTTTGTAGTAATTCATCACTTTAATTGTATTCTGTGAAATCATTCCCAACAAATTAGAAATTTAAGCTCTTCTTTAAATGCTTATATTTATCTTTAAGGTGATTTATTTTTCATCTTGGTGTGTCACTAAAGGGCCTAGAAATCAACATATCTAAATTTAAAAAACTCAAATATGAAGTTACAGTAGGAATGACCATTTAATCAACACCCAAATGAACTGGATAATAAAACAAGAAATAGTTCAATTCAATAGAAGTATTTACTGAATTCCACTTATGTACTAAATAATCAAGAAAATTAAACAACAGAATGAAACACAGGGACATAGTCTACATTTTAACAATTCACAATAACACTGTTTAAATTTTATAGTATCTACTACTAACACTGCAAAGAAAAGGTAAGCCAATTACAAAATAAACAATTCTACCTAACTAAAGGGAAAAAAATGATAAAATAGTATAGGTCAACTATAATACAACTGGCCTTTGAACAACTCAGCGGCTAGGGACAACAACCCTGCCCCCCACCCAGTCAAAATTCTCTGTATAAGTTTTGACTCCCCACTATTAATAGCCTACTGTTGACCAGAAGCCCTACTGATAACACAGTTGATTAACACATATTTTGTATGTTAAATGTATTATATACCATATTCTTACAAAAAAGGTGGAGAAAAAATGTTTTTTCAAATTTCACAAATCTCCAAAAATTTTCCAATATATTTACTGAAAAATATCCATATACAAGAGGATCTATGCAGTTCAAACCCATGTTGATCAAGGATCAACTGTACTTAATATTCTGGTTTTCCATGGAAATTCCAGTACATGCCAATATAGTATATATTAACACTTGTAGGCTTTATCATTTTTTTTTAATAAATGTTATTAGCAATGATCACACTGATTTAAAACAATTTTAAGTAAATAAAGAAATTAGGTTTCACAAAATCATAATTACAAGCACAGATGCCTGAAGATACGTTATACAAAGACTTTTCTTCTGTTGGTAAGTAGAAATAAAACTCCACAAAGGCTAAAGTAATGTTAACTTAATAGAAAAGCTTACAGAGTTCTTGCTGAATTAGTGAGATCAAACTGAGTTGGGAATTATTAACTTCAACATCTTTTCAATGTTTTTATGAATATAAAAATACTGATTTATAATTATAATTTATATATAAATCTGAAAAACATTCCTTAGGACATTACAGTAAAATAATTATGAAGTACCTATAATAACCTTTACCTCTTTTTGTTGTAGTTGATTCCGATAACTTGTAGATTGCTGCTTTATTTGAAGTTCGGAGGCTTCATGCTTCTCTTCTAAATCCACACAAAGTTTTTTAAGTCTCTCATTCTAGAAGCAAAGAAAAAGTATTTTCAACAAAAAGACTAAAAGTAAAACATGTTAGTAAGTTATGTGCATGGCATTTTGAAAAACATTGTTTCATAAAAAACAGACAAAATAAAGAAGGTCTCAGAATTCTCACTATTAAAATATACTTTTAATTAAAGTTACAGGTACAAAAGCATATTTATAAAGATTATGTAATTCTGAACCAAAGTGAAAAAAAAGTTTTGCTCAGTTTGATTTTCTGCTAAGTAAAAGCCACTGATCAACGTTTCCCCCATCTTTGTATACCCAGTGTCTAACATATGGTAGGCAACAGATGTCTGTAAAACCAATGGACTAGACTGTATGTCTGAACTTGTTTTGTCCCCCAAACAGAACTTCTTTAAAAAGACTTCTAACTGAAGTACAGGAAGGAAGCCAAAGCCTCACAATGCTTTTCTCACTATCTCCCAAGTTCCTGAGGTAACTCTGGAAAATCAAATTGAAAACCACTGCTAGAACTGAGTGTGGAGAACTACAGAAGTACACAAAGTATTCTAATTCAATGAACCTAGTCTCATCACAGCCTTTTGTTTGAAGATGTTGGAAAATGTGAAAAAAATACTTAAACTTTATGTACCTAAATATTAAATTACCTTAATCTGTTATCATTCCTTGACATTTGAATTAGTAAGGACATAAAGGAGCAAGAGAAATATGGACACTAACACATTCTACAAAAAGGAATTTACAAACTATCACAGATAACTTACTACAAATTCTATTAATATATTTACAAAAACAATTTAACAATGATAATGGAGACGAAAGACTGATGGTGAGAAAGAAAGCTCCTGCAGAAGGTGAAGACGTTTTCACTTTGTGGATGATACCTGTTTTCTTCGTAAAGTCTAGGAATTTCTTACATCAATGGATATGAAAATTATGATCAAAGCAGATTATATGAATTACCAGAGAAAATCAATGGAATGAATCAAAGGAAAAAATACAATACATATAAATCCTAGTGTGGGAGTGTCTCTTCAGAAATCTAACACAGACTTTGGTTATCTCGGAAAAAATGTAAGAAACAGGACCAAGGTCAGACAACTGATTACCTTCTATTCTATAAGCTGCCTTTGCATGATTTTCTATGAGCTGTTAACATGAAACACCATACACAATTGAAACAACACAATACACTGAAGTCAAAACCTAGTCATAAAAGTCCAGTTAGGCTTTTTCACATAAAAATAAGTAAGACTACTTCTTTAACTCTGATTAATAACTAGAACTCAAAAACTTTCAATTTGGCCAATACCTAATTGGTTCTCTGCCCTCATCTCCCTAATCATATGAGAGTCAGAAAGGTTGACAAAGACATGAAGCATAGTCTCTTCATCTGCGTCACCCAGACGTATCAGTAGTTGTCAGTGGCCATATATTCTATCATATCATATATAGAGCAGAGGGGGCTGGTCTGAAAGGAGAAAAGAATAAACAAACAAAGAACAAAGAGTAAAAATGAGAGACGGATTCCTCACTGTTTCCAGTTCTAATTGCAGCCCCTTTAATGGGTACAGTTTCTGCCCTGGAAATCCATGAGATTCTTACATCCTTAAATTACCCCAACCCACTTACCCCTTGTTATACCATCAAGGTCTACTGGAACGAATTTCAATTTGTGAGTTTCCTGAGTTCTAAATAAAAGGACGGATATTTATGACTTCTATTCTTTCTTAAAGGTCTTCCAACAAAGAAAAAAAAATTTTAATAAAATAAAACTCACTTTATCTTGCAATTACCATAATGGTTCACTGTGCCTTTTTATAAATCTGAGAATAATCATGGGACCATAATGATCTCGTTTTTTCTGTCGTGAAATATTTTGATATTTTATCATCCTAAGAATTATTGTTATTCATCAATTATTCCCAACTACACTAAAAAACTTAAGAAAAACATAAGATTAATAGAATAATTAATGTTTTTGCATCAGAAAAATGATGCAACAGTGAAATAACCAGTTTTCTGAATGCACTGCCCAAAATACTGCATCATCTTTTAAAAAGGAAAAAGTGACCTGGAGACACCATCTTCATAGTTTTGTTTTTTGTTTTGTTGGGTTTTTTGCTTTCATTGAACTTTGACAAAGGGAAGAAAGTTAACAGAGGAAAATATTTCACAATTTATAGAATGCAGACAGAAAACTACACTCTAGAGTCTAAATAGTTATGGTGAAACTGACTGTAAAAGCAGAATCTCAGACAAGTCTTCAAATAACAGTATCTTATCCTGGGAAGATGGTGGCGTGAGGACGGCGGCAGAAATCTCCTCCCAAAACCGTATGTATTTATGAAACTACAACAAATACAACTATTCCTAAAAAAGAGACCAGAAGATACAGGACAGCACACAGCCTGCATCTACACCTGAGAGGACTCAGCACCCCGTGAGGCAGGTAAGATACTACAGGGCCGCGACACAGCGGGATGCGAGCACTCTCCGACCCCAGCGCATCGGCGGGAGGAGAAGATTGAGAGCCAGGAGGGAGTAGAAGTACAGGCCGGTGAAATAACCAGCCCTGCTGAACTGCGCCGGGAGCGCTGACACACATCACGTGGTGTATCGGAGATTGCAGAGACAGAGGGTGCAGGATCTGAGCTTGTGAATGCACCTGGGTCCTCGCAGCCGGCCCCCAGGACAAAAGAAAAGCGTGCGCTTTTTTTTTAGTGGTCTTAAAGAGACAAGGGCCCAGGATCGTCCCAGCACACTCAGCCCAGCAGGCTGGGAGTCCTGGGGAATTTCGGACCCCTTGGCTGGCGAGTGGGAAAGAGTGATGTACTCAGACTTCCCACAGAGATCAACAGCCACCCATTTGTTCCCGTCCCAGCCAGAGCTACAAAGGACCCTGCAGAGTGGCGCGGCTGCGACTGCGGAACAGTGGAGAAACAGCGCCACCTACAGCATCCCCAAAGAATCTACTCCCGGTGCACATTTTTTTGTTTTGTTTTGTTTTTTTCTTTCTTTTTTCTTTTCTTTTCTTTTCTTTTATTTCTTTTCCTTCTTTCTTTCTTTTTCTCTTTTCTTTCTTTTTTTTTCTTTTTTTTTTCCTTTTCTTTTAAAAAGTCTTAAAGAGCCCAGCGGACATCCACGCACCTATCAGCAACCACTTCTATCACCATGAAAAACAGAGGAATATGATACAAACAAAACTCACCCAGACCCAGACAACACCAGAGAGGGAACCTGAAGGGATGGAAATGCACAACCTTCCTGAAAAAGAATTCAGAACAAAAGTCATAACGATACTGATGGATCTACAGAAAAATGTGCAAGAGCTGAGGGAGAAAGTGAGGGAAGTGAGGAAAGACAATGCAGAATTGAGACAACCGATCGACGGGCTTAGCAGCAGACTGGACGAGATGCAAGACACTACTAATGGAATAGAAATCAGAGAACAGGAATACAGAGAAGCTGAGACAGAGAGAGATAAAACGCTCTCTAGGAATGAAAGAATATTAAGAGAGCTGTGTGACCAATCCAAATGGAACAATATTCGCATTATAGGAGTACTAGAGGAAGAAGAGAGAGAAAAAGGGATAGAAAGTGTCTTTGAAGAAATAATTAATGAAAACTTCCCAATGTTGGGGAAGAAAATAGCTCGCAGTCCATGGAAGCCCACAGATCTTCCAACACAAGGGAACCAAGGAAGACAACACCAAGACACATAATAATTAAAATGGCAATGATCAAAGATAAGGACAGAGTACTAAAGGTAGCTAGAGAGAGAAAAAAGATCACCTACAAAGGAAAACCCATCAGACTATCATCAGACTTCTCAACAGAAACCTTACAGGCCAGAAGAGAATGGCATGATATATTTAACATAATGAAACAGAAGGGCCTCGAATCAACAATATTGTATCCAGCACGATTATCATTTAAATATGATGGAGGGATTAAACAATTTCCAGACAAACGAAAGTTGAGAGAGTTTGCCTCTCATAAACCACCACTACCAGATATCTTAAACGGACTGCTCTAGAGGGAAGCACTCCTAAGACTAAAAGATGTCACCAGAGAAAATAAAATCATAGCAAAGAAAGCAGACCATCCAAATACTAACTAAAGGCAAAGAATAAAACACCTAGTATATAAAAAATGGAGCAGGAAGAATAAGAAGGGAGAGAAATAAAGAATCATCAGACTGTGTTTACAATAACTTAACAAGAAAGTTAAGTTAGATTGTTAGATAGTAAAGAAGCAACCCTTGAACCTTTGGTAACCACGAATCTAAAGCCAGCAATGGCAGTAAGTACATATCTATCGATAATCACCCTAAATGTAAATGGACTGAATGCACCAATCAAAAGACATAGAGTAATAAAATGGATAAAAAAGCAAGACCCATCTATATGCTGCTTAGAAGAGACTCACCTCAAACCCAAAGATATACACGGATTAAAAGTGAAGG
The DNA here is from genome assembly GCA_032199065.1 of Smutsia gigantea. Lineage (NCBI taxonomy): Eukaryota > Metazoa > Chordata > Mammalia > Pholidota > Manidae > Smutsia > Smutsia gigantea. The sequence goes on from JAVSCE010012638.1 coordinate 22,783, forward strand.
GATGGAAAAAGATATTTCATGCAAACAACGAGAAAAAATCAGGTGTTGCAGTACTTGTATCAGACAAAATAGACTTCAAAACGAAGAAAGTAGCAAGAGATAAAGAAGGACATTACATAATGATAAAGGGGACAGTCCAACAAGAAGATATAACCATTTTAAATATATATGCACCGAACACAGGAGTGTCAGCATATGTGAAACAAATACTAACAGAATTAAAGGAGGAAATAGAAAGCAATGCATTCATTTTAGGAGACTTCAACACACCACTCTCTCCAAAGGACAGATCAACCAGACAGAAGATAAGTAAAGACACAGAGGCACTGAACAACACACTAGAACAGATGGACCTAACAGACATCTACAGAACTCTACACCCAAAAGAAACAGGATACACATTCTTCTCAAGTGCACATGGAACATTCTCCAGAATAGACCACATACTAGGCCACAAAAAGAACCTCAGTGAATTAAAAAATATTAAAATTCTACCAACCAACTTCTCAGATCACAAAGGTATAAAACTAGAAATAAATTTTAGAAAGAAATCAAAAAGGCTCACAAATGCATGGAGGCTTAACAACATTCTCCTAATTAATCAATGGGTTAATGACCAAATCAAAACAGAAATCAAAGAATATATGGAGACTAATGACAACAACACAAAGTCACAACTTCGGTGGGACGCAGCAAAAGCAGTTCTAAGAGGAAAGTATATTGCAATCGAGGCCTATTTAAAGAAGGAAGAACATTCCCAAATGAAAGTCTAAAGACACAATTACTGAAATTGGAAAAAGAAGAACAAATGAGGCCGAAAGTCACCAGAAGGAGGGACATAATAAAGATCAGAGAAGAAATAAATAAAATTGAGAATAATAAAACAACAGAAAAAAATCAATGAAACCAAGAGCTGGTTCTTTGAAAAAATAAACAAAATAGATAAACCCCTAGTCAGACTAATTAAGAGAAAAAGAGAATCTACACACATAAACAGAATCAGAAATGAGAAAGGAAAAATCACGACAGACCCCACAGAAATACAGAGAATTGTAAGAGAATACTATGGGAATCTATATACTGACAAGCTGGAAAACCTAGAAGAAATGGACAACTTCTCAGAAAAATACAACCTTCCAAGACTGACCAAGCAAGAAACAGAAAACCTAAACAGACCAATCACCAGCAACGAAATTGAATCGGTAATCAAAAAACTACCCAAGAACAAAACCCCCGGACCAGATGGATTCACCTCTGAATTCTACAAGACATATAGAGAAGAAATAATACCCATTCTTCTTAATGTTTTCCAAAAAAACAGAAGAGGAGGGAATACTACCAAACTCATTCTATGAAGCCAGCATCACTCTAATACCAAAACCTGGCAAAGACCTCACCAAAAAAGAAAATTACACACCAATATCCCTGATGAACGTACATGCAAAAATACTCAACAAAATATTAGCAAACCGAATTCAAAATTACATCAAGAGGATCATACACCATGATCAAGTAGGATTCATCCCAGGGATGCAAGGATGGTACAACATTCGAAAATCCATCAACATCATCCACCACACCCACAAAAAGAAGAAAAACCACATGATCATCTCCATAGATGCTGAAAAAGCATTTGACAAAATTCAGCATCCATTCATGATTAAAACTCTCAACAAAATGGGTATAGAAGGCAAGTACCTCAATATCATAAAGGCCATATAGACAAACCCACAGCTAACATCATACTTAACAGCGAGAAGCTGAAAGCTTTTCATCTAAGATCGGAAATAAGACAGGGATGCCCACTCTCTCCACTGTTATTCAACATAGTACTGGAGGTCCTAGCCACGGCGATCAGACAAAACAAAAACATACAAGGCATCCAGATTGGTAAAGAAGAAGTCAAATTGTCACTATTTGCAGATGACATGATACTGTACATTAAAAACCCTAAAGACTCCACTCCAAAACTACTAGAACTAATATCTGAATTCAGCAAAGTTGCAGGATACAAAATTAACACACAGAAATCTGTTGCTTTCCTATACACTAATGATGAACTACAGAAAGAGAAATCAGAAAAACAATTCCATTCACAATTGCGTCAAAAAGAATAAAATACCTAGGAATGAACCTAACGAAGGAAGTGAAAGACCTGTACTCTGAAAACTACAAGACACTCCTAAGAGATATTAAAGAGGACACTAACAAATGGAAATGCATCCCATGCTCTTGGCTAGGAAGAATAAATATTGTCAAAATGGCTATACTACCTAAAGCAGTCTACAGATTCAACGCAATCCCCATCAAACTACCAACAGCTTTCTTCAATGAACTGGAACAAATAGTTCTAAAATTCATATGGAACCACAAAAGACCCCGAATAGCCAAAGCAATCCTGAGAAGGAGGAACAAAACGGGGAATTACGCTCCCTGACTTAAAGCTCTACTACAAAGCCACAGTAATCAAGACAATTTGGTATTGGCACAAAAACAGACCCACAGACGTGTGGAACAGAATAGAAAATCCAAACATTAACCCAAACATATACAGTCAATTAATATTTGATAAAGGAGCCTTGGATGTACAATGGGGAGATGACAGCCTCTTCAGCAGCTGGTGTTGTTAAAACTGGACAGCTACATGTAAGAGAATGAAACTGCACTACTGTCTAACCCCATACACAAAGGTAAACTCAAGGTGGATCAAAGACCTGAATGTAAGTCATGAAATCATAAAACTCTTAGAAAAAAACAGGCAAAAATCTCTTGGACATAAACATGAGCAACTTCTTCATGAACATATCTCCCCGGGCAAGGAAACAAAAGCAAAAATGTACAAGTGGGACTATATCAAGCTGAAAAGCTTCTGTACAGCAAAGGACACCATCAGTAGAACAAAAAGACATCCTACAGTATGGGAGAATATATTCATAAATGACATATCCGAAAAGGGGTTGACATCCAAAATATATAAAGAACTCACGCACCTTAACAAACAAAAAGCAAATAATCCAATTAAGAAATGGGCAGAGGACATGAATAAACACTTCTCCAAAGAAGAAATTCAGATGGCCAACAGGCACATGAAAAGATGCTCCACATCGCTAATCATCAGAGAAATGCAGATTAAAACCACAATGAGATATCATTTCACACCAGTGAGAATGGCCAACATCCAAAACACAAACAATAACAAATGTTGGCGAGGATGTGGAAAAAAGGGAACCCTCCTACACTGCTGGTGGGTATGCAAATTAGTACAACCATTTTGGAAAGCAGTATGGAGGTTTCTCAAAAAACTCAAAATAGAAATACCATTTGACCCAGGAATTTCACTCCTAGGAATTTACCCTAAGAATGCAGCAGCCCAGTTAGAAAAAGACAGATGCACCCCCATGTTTATCGCAGCACTATTTACAATAGCCAAGAAATGGAAGCAACCTAAGTGTCCATCAGTAGATGAATGGATAAAGAAGATGGGGTACATATACACAATGGAATATTATTCAGCCATAAGAAGAAAACAAATCCTACCATTTGCAACAACATGGATGGAGCTAGAGGGTATTATGCTCAGTGAAATAAGCCAAGCTGAAAAAGACAAGTATTCAATGATTTCACTCATATGTGGAGTATAAGAACAAAGAAAAAAATTGAAGGTACAAAACAGCAGCAGACTCACAGAACAGAAGAACTGACTAATAGTTACCAAAGGGAAAGGGACTGGGGAAGATGGGTGGGAAGGGAGGGACAAGGGGGAAAAAGGGGCATTAAAATTAGCAGATGTAATGTTGGGGGGGGACGTGGAGGGCTGTACAACTCAGAGAAGACAAGTAGTGATTCTATAGCATCTCACTATGCTGATGGACAGTGAATGTAATGGGGTTGGTGGGGGGACCTGATGAAGGGGGTAGTTTAATAACCATAATATTGCACATGTAATTGTAGATTAATGATACCAAAATAAATTATAAAAAAACAAAACAATATCTTACATAAATTTTCTCAAACTCAAAAATGAGTGAACAATATATTTCTAAGTACAAAAAGGAAATATGGTGTTCTCATTAATGGGGAAAGAGTTTTGTTCGCAGTGTTTTGTGACAAGAGCCTGAACCATTCCACTTCATTAAATGGATATGTGACAGTATTACTTCATCATATATGATATCTGTACACCCGCATTTACTTGATATAGTTCATACATGGACAAACGCTGAAGGCAGGTTGGGTATACAAAGGTGATTGGGACGAAACAGATGACATAAAACTGAAAAAAATTCAGTGGATCGATCATCCTGATGTATATAAATCTAAGAATAAAAATGCTTTGTAATTAAGAAGCAGAGAGAGTCAATGTCTCTTTAACAAAATCATAAGCCATCAAGGTTTTCAAAAGTTTTGGTTTTAACAACACAAGCCAAGAAGAACCAGAAGTAACGATGAGGTAAAATCTATTAGAGAAGTAATCGAAATCTGGAATCACTATTTATAAGATAAGATATATTCCAGTTTATGCAGAAGAAAAAGCACTTAATTGCATTCGAAAAACACTGCCCATTTTGAGTGTACGTTTTCAAAACCAGACAGAGTAAATTGTTCACTATCACTTTATTCTTAGTTCTACAAATTATTTATAAAATGATTTAGCATATAAAATTTTGAAAGAGTCAACTAGAGCAGATGGTAAATGTGTTGACTATTTTTCTTGACAGAGAGGATTAGATTAACTAGGTTGTTTGATATTGAACTGAAGAAACCTAACTGAGACAGCTTCAAATATTAACATTTATAGACAAATCTAATTTCTTCTAGAACACCTGATGCCCTCTATACTAAAACTTTCTAAACAGAATTTTATATTGTAAGTTTCCTGATGGCTTTAGTCATATCTTCACCTTATTCTCTGACTGGAGTCATATAAGGGGAAAGGATATGAAATGCTTTTGTGCTGATATAAGGCATGCATCATGTATACTCTGTTTTCCTCTAGCAATTGAGTAGCTCATGCTACTTTGAATAAACACCAAATGCGGAAGCTGGATTTCAGTTGGGGATGTATTTTGCCAAAATAAGTATTTGTAAACACTAGAATCATAGCTGTCATAGTCCAGTATTAACACTATGAGAGATTAGAATTGAGATCAACAGACAGACAGATTTCTATCTCCCTTCTCAAGCTCAATATAGGGCAAACAATCATTAAGCAGGTTAAGCCTACTCTTTCCCCCCAAGTGTACACTGGTGAATTGACCTAACTTAATGCCACTACACACATCTCTGCCATTTAATTTTTCTAGATGGGTTTGTACTAATGAGTGCTTTCTCAAGGAATTCTTTAGGGATTATTAGGAATAATTTCCTATCTCAGCCTTATAAAGAAAGAAGTTTTTAAGTTCATCTGACCAAAGCACCTACTTAATAGGTATTTGCAGCCAAGATCTCCTAAGTCTCACTTCTACTGAGGCAGACTACTACTGTAGTTCCTCTCAAAAGGTCCCTCTACTTTCAAAATCCATAATCTCACCTTGGTAGTTTAGAGCAGCATTCAGTAATTCTTGTTGTCATTAAATATTTTCTTGTATTTAAATTCAACTTTCTCATTTTATGGCTTAGCAGAAGGAAAACATGCTTACCACAGTCCTCTAAGAATACCTTTCACTGAAATACTAGTAAGTATTCCCTCACTATTCTTATCCAAACACTAAACAGTTGAATGTCTTTAGTACTTTAATAGATCCCACTTTAAATCCTTTCATGTTCTTTATGGCTTTCCTTTGAACACTTTCCAAGTTTCCCTCATTTCTTTAAGTACAATGTCCAAAGCTAGTCATCACCAGGCACAGACTAATAATGAGAAAATGGTACATTAATTTGCCATTCTTATTCTTCGCTGTATAAAAATATCACTTTTTTTTAATGTTAGAGGTTTAATTAAAAAAGGCCTAGATTAAACAGAACTTCATTCTCATTCTTCACGTTATACTTAAATGTATTACTGCACTTCAGCGTACCATTAGAACATAGTAAATCCTTGAAAATGATAAATTGTTGCTACTATTATTTCTACATTTGATAGTTTTTCTACTTCCAGCATATAGAGGCAGAGATAGGAATATTAAATAGTAAAGTGCAGTAATATGTAAGTAAATATATTCTTCATCTAAAGAACAATAACCATTAAAAAAACCTGCAATAAAGGGGAAGAGATAAAAAGTGGTAGGCAGCTCATTAAAAACAGTGGACAGAAATAAAGTATGAATAACTTCCATGGTTTCAAAAAAGAAAACACTAAGTTCATTAGTAGTCTTTTAATTTTCCTTACCTCTGATCTTAAGACTGCATGAATAGCTTCAATCTCCTTTCTCCCAGAATTAGGTAATTCTGCTACAAAATAAACAGCATATACTGAATATATGATCAACATCACATGAAGTAATAAACAGGCATTTTAAGGAAAATATATTTCACCAAGATTTTTTTTAGAAGAATGGTATGCTAGGGAAGATGGGTGGGAAGGGAGGGATAAGGGGGAAAAAGGGCTATTACAATTAGCACACACAATGTAGCAGGAGGTGGGAGTGGGGTAGGGGGACACGGGGAAGGCAGTATAACACAGAGAAGACAAGTAGTGATTCTATAACATCCTTCTACGCTGATGGACAGTGACTGCAATGGGGGTATGTGGTGGGGACTTGATAATAGAGGAAGTCTAGTAACCATAATGTTACTCATGTAATTGTATATTAATAATAGCAAAATAAAAATAAAATAATAAAATAATAATAATAAAAAAAAGAATGGTATGCTAATCTGAGAACAAATTCAGAAGACAAATACCACTTGGTTTTTTTTATTAAGGTATTATTGATATGCACTCTTATGAAGGTTTCACATGAAAAACAATGTGGTTACTACATTCACCCATATTATTGAGTCCCCCCCATACTCTATTACAGTCACTGTCCATCAGTGTAGTAGATGCCACAGAATTACTACTTGTCTTCTCTGTGCTACACTGTCTTCCCCATGACGCCCCCACACCGTGTGTGCCAATCATAATGCCCCTCAATCCCCTTCTCCCTCCCTCCCCACCTACCCCCCCCTTCCCCTTTGGTAAGGGCTAGTCCCTTCTTGGAGTCTGTGAGTTTGCTGCTGTTTTGTTCTTTCAGTTTTGCTTCATTGTTATATACTCCCCAAATGAGGGAAATCATTTGGACAAATACTACTTGATTTTTACCAGAACCTTCTACTGCCACAGAGCTCTTTATTGTCTTATAAGTCTTTTTTTTTTTTGCCTATCCTCCATAACTTTACCCTTTGAAAGTGTTCATTAAAATTTTGTCATGGAAAAATAAGTTTCACAAATTAAATCTCTCTGTTGGCTTAGTATAATTTTAGATGAAACATATGAAACTGCAGATTAAGGCCTTATTTTTTACTTCTCCCACTACTATCAAATAATTAATGATCTATAAACAAAGAATAAAAAAGCACTAAAAAAACCACTTATTTCAAGTTAACATGGACACAATTTATTTAAAATGGAAATAGGCTCAGTTTGGTTTTGTACATTTTTCATTTATAGGGAAAGTCAGAAGCCAACAGTGCCAAAATGGCACCACTGATACTGCCAAAAAATCATCATCCAGAGTTAGATTTTTTCCTAAGTACTAGCACTTTTCATTACTCCGAGCACTTTAATACTATAAAAATAACTTCTCTAAATTACACTATAAACCTAAAGAGAATACAAGGGGCATTCAAGAAATAGAGACAAACCCACTCTTCTTGTTTTGAAAATCACCAAGTGGTATTGCTTCTGAAACTCTTGACAAGACTGTCTAATTGCTGCTCAGAAGAGAACAAATTATAATCCAATGTGTTTGGAAGATAATTGTTACAGGCAGCAACTGTTTTAAAGAAGGATAGAACAGGTTTATGCAGACCTCTCCCCCTTACCCACTGCACCCCCCAAATCCTGACCTTTTAAGAATAAAGGAGAAATGTAGACCAAAAAATTCTTCCTCAGTGAGGGAAAGCATAACAGCTAATGTTTATTAATGCTCACCATTTGCTAGGCATTTACACTCATGATTTCATTTAATCCTCTCAACCTCATGGTAGGTATGATTATCCCTATTTAATAGATAGGGGAACTCTGCTCGATTAAGTAATAATTTGCCAAAGATCCCACAATTTGCAATGCATTAAAGTGGAATTTCAATCCATGTCTGATTTAAAAGCCCAAGCTCCTAACCTTGAATAAGTCAGTACAGTGTTTGTTAGAAAAGCAACTTTCCAGTATGGTAAATATGGATGATTTTCAAGTTGTACCAACAGTGTTATTTTGGAACTGTTATCTTGTTCACAGAGGGCACAAGGTAGACAATAAATATTTGAATGAATAAACAAACTATACTCTGACCTTATTTTTAAATGATTTACAAAATCAATAAATTAGGTGTAAGTCCTACTTTAACACGAAGGGAAAAATAATAAAATAAAGGGAAAACAATAAAAGCATTAAGCAGTTTTGCAGATTTTTAATCACTCAGCAAAATTTTTACTGAGCATCTACTATGTACCAAGGAACCTGCCACATACTGGTAATAAAAGGATAAATAAAATACAGTCCAGTCCCTACCCTGGGCATCCAAGAGAGAAGTGAATTGTAACTCAACATGGTAAGTGCTGTCAGAGATCCACAAAGTTCTGTTAGAACACAGATCACATGCAATGAAATCAACCTGTCATGGAATGAGAATGGTTTCACCAAATACCTGACATGTGAGCACAGTCACACAGGAAAAATTGTTTTCCAAGTAAAGGAGGGCACAGGAGGAAGTAGGAAAGGTAGAGCATTCCATTCAAAGGCCTGGAGTTGTGAGGGTACCAAAGTTCCATGTGGCAGAAGCTCTAGGTGCAAGTGTGCATGTGTATATGAATGTGCATATGTACGGCAACTGGGAAGGGGAAGCAACAGGAAGCAAAACTGGAATGGTAGGATGAATCCAGATAGGACAGGTATCTCATTTCCCAGAACTAAGAGATTTGGATTTTATTGCTTAAGAGTCAAGAGATTTTTAAAACACATTTGTTTTTACAAACTGGCAGCACAATAGAAAATGGAGTGCAGTGGAGAGAAATGGGTGACAAGACGTGAAAGAGGAACAGTGCATGGGAGAGATCATGGGGATCTGGACTACAGTAGTAGTCATAAAGGAAAGGAAAATACAAGGAACAATTCTGGCACAGGATGAACAAGATTTGATGACCAACTGAAAATAGGAGATGAAAAAGAAAGATGGCATAGATTTCTAGTTTAGAAGATCAGGTAGGTGATGAAACCACTAAGAGAATACAGGAGCACATTTGGTGCGAAGAAAAAAATTAATTCCTCCAGGACATCTAGGACAGGGGGATGCCTATTTTCTCGTCTGGGATCAGAGAATGGCCAAGTGTTTTCCTCTATCTAGGACACAAGAAAAGACTAGTCTTTTCCCATGTTATCCGGCCCTTCTCTGTTCTGACTCTCTGAAGACAGGAAGAATCCCTTTCACTTCCATCGCCAACCTGTCCCACCTAATGCACCTCGCACCCAAGCAGGAATACAGATTTCGAAAACCCTCTCTTCTAAAAAGGTCCATGAAAATTCGAAATCTAAATACTATCTTTTACCAAACAATCTCTTTCTAGTTTAACTAAATAAAAATGAAGGCTCAGTTAAATCCGGATTTTTAAAAAAGAAGAAAACAGTTAATTTATAAGAAATAAAACTCAAAGGAACTGCTCTCATCCAAAAAGAAACAGCCAATTATCTCTCAGGAGGCAGACCTAAATTGAAATACCTTTTCTGATCTAAATACTACTTGCTGAAAGAAACTGCAAGAAATCAAAATAGTAAACAAACACTGACTATCATGTAACTCTGGGTACACTACTCATTAGTAAAACAAAAGGTTTCAAAAACACGAGCGGCTGCTAAGGATACCCAAAGAATAGGATATCTTCCTTTTCTAAGGTCGAAATATGGGAGGCAATGAGCAATAGGGGAAAAAACTGTATTATCAGCTGGAATATTGCAATGTATCACCAGAATACGCATAAATATAAAACAGAGAAAAAGCCGTATTTCACTCACAAATATATTCAAGTCTGAAAGGGTACGAGTCGCTAAATCGCTTAATATGAATTACTTCAATAGTTACAAAAATCAAAGAAAAAAGTGACTGTGTCATACTCAAATGATTCTTTTTTAACTAATTTAACTAAGAATAAAAGGAAGAATGAACGGGGTAGTTTAATAACCATAATATTGCACATGTAACTGTAGATTAATGATACCAAAATAAATTATTTTAAAAAAAGAATAAAAGGAAGAGAATCAAAATCAGGTCCGCCCCCAAGGAAGAGCAAAGTAAGCGGTGGGCGTGAAGGAACCAAACAAAAATACTCCACTTCTAGTCGAAGCAGTTTCACTGTGCTCTGAGAGATCGAGTATTCAACGGGACGAGAACCAGAACTCTACCACCGGACACCACGAGCCTTTCATCGGAAAAAATCGGGTAAGAGGAGGCAAAAGAAGTGAAAGAAAAAAGGGCGGAGTGACACTCCTCTAGGACACGTGTGCGTCTCCTGACGGATGGAAGTAAGGACCAAACGGACGCTCCCAAGGTCCCATAAAAGCCCTCCCTCGCACCCTTCCAGCTGTTACCTTCCACTTCCTCCGTGCCCTCCAACAGCATATCCTTGGTAAAGTTTGAAATTTGGCCAGTAAGGGAAGCTAGGCTGCCCCCAACTTGACCCAGAGACTGGCCCAAGCCGGAGCCGAGGCCCCCAAGCCAGGACGACATCGCTGCGAGTTAGAGAACGACCTGGTCCGCTCGGAGAAAAGCGCCCAGCGTCGTCGGACGATCCTGCCAAATGTCCTCGAACTGCTGCCTTCACGAGACCAGCCCAAATCAAAACACTCAAGACTCGACAGCACAGTGAGGACGGCTGAGGGGTCCCGGGCACCGCTGGCTTCGGGGGTTCGCTCCAACGGCCGTTTCTAAAGCACAGGCCTGGCCTGGGACTTTACCAAGGGGCCGCCTCTGGTGTCACAGTCACTCGCGCAGGGGCTTTGCTCATTTCCACGACTTCCCACTGTCCGGGTTATGCCACTTCTTCCTCTGCTTTAGTGACTTTCCCCAGTTCCGTGGGCAATCCCTGCCAACTCGACGCCTGCCGCCATGACACCCGGTCTGAACGCGGCAGCGGATCATAGAGAGGCGCGGCGGCAGTGTAGAAGGGCCCTGCGGAGCTGCCGGACGTGTCTTTGGCGCAAGGGAGCGTGGGATCGCGGAGGACCCAGTGCGGCCCTCCTCCACGTGCCCCCCCTGGCCTTGACTGCTGGGGCAAGGGCCGCGAGAAACGGAAAATGCGGCGCTCTTACCGGCTGCAGCTACATTTCAGGCAGATCCTTCACTGTGTTCGGACAACCTGAGTGTTTTAACTCTGTCTACACCCGCGAAGACAGCGGTGCAAGGACGCTTGGCTGGGTCGCCTCGTAGTGCGGGAAGCGGCTTTACATAGCATACCACTCTTTACTTGTATCGATTACGCGAAACAATCTCTCAAAGGTTGCTCTGCTCCTGGCACCACGGTAGTTGCCGAAGACAAGCAGGTGGAGAGGATGGGTGGGAAACGCACATATGTTGGCTACCTTCAGTAGAAATCTCTGGTGGCTTTCCAGCTTAGAGTTGAAACTCTGCCTTTAATAGAACGAAGCTGACTTAACCCATTTAGTTAAAAACACAGACCACCTTTTTCAAAATAAATTCATTAGAGAACAGCATGGCGACTTAGTACAGAAGAAATGCTGTTGTACACTGGTTGTGCAACTCTCCCCTCCCACAGTCTGTTACATAAGTGGGTGCACACACCGGAGTTTCCTGCCTTGCCTGCTTGCCTCCCTAAAGGAAGAATAGTTGTGTGACTTAATAAGCAATTGTTGCAATGGTACGTGAACGCGCATTATATGACCAGAGACTCCCACATTTTTCTCTTTGAAAAGAACAGGATAGGCCTGCGGTTTTTGTTGTTTTTTTAAGTATAGCATTAAATACGCGGGCATCTTCCTGTTTGGTTTTATTCAGGGGAGGGGCCACCACGGATTACACTTGTGAGTGGAACATGTGGAATCTGACAGCACCAGGCAATAGTAGCTATCCCTGAAATCTGAATGCTTTTAAAAGAAAATTTGCACCTCTTTCTGGAAGTGTTGATTAAATATTCTCCATATTTTATTTGAAAGACATCACTGCAAACTCTGGAGCCTGACTGCCTGATCTGTCATTTATCAGCTGTTTGACCTTGGGTAGGTTACTTAACCTCACTGCATCAGTTTCTCATTTGTAAAATAGGTTATAATAATAATGCTTACTGAGTTGGGTTAGGAGGATTAAATAAGGTAATATTTTCAAGTACTTGGAACAGTGCCTGGTAGGTGGTGAGTCTATTTAAGTGCAAAGTTTCAAAAATTTGGCATACAGGTGACCTCCAACTTAATGTGTCTACTATTATTTTGAGCACTGGGACACAACAGGAGAAAAAACACACAAAGGCCCTGGCCTTGCCTTCTGCAAGGGAAGGGACAGATGATAAATAAAATGCAATACATATAAAATAGGTAGTGATGACTGCTATGAGAAAAAAAAATAAAACAGGGTAAGGATTATATGGAAAGGATATGGAGAGAAAGAGCACTTGTAATGTTTACAGGGTGGTCATGGAAGGCCTCAGGGATAAGGTGGTATTTGAACAGAGACTTGAAGGAAGTGAGTGAGACATGTGTATCTGGGAAATAGTAGTCCAGGCAGAAGGAAACAGCTGATGAAAAGGTCCTGAGGCAGGAGAATCCTTGGCAGGTTAGAGGATTAGCAAAAAGGTAAAGACAGCTGGAACAGAGTGAGCTGAGAAGTGTGGTCAGCAATGAGGACCAAAAAATTAGGGTAGGAGGGGGCAGATAACTAAGACCTCAAAGGTCATTGTAAGGACTCCAGCTTTTACTCAGAGTGGGATAGAGAACTGTTAGTGGTATGGGGAACTGCTTTGAGCAGAGAAGTGACGTAAACTTAGGACTAAGTGGGTTCCTGGATGACAGTGCAGAGTTTAGTGTAAATCAAGCTCGTATTTCAGACAAGTATAAGTTCTCTGGAAAACCATTTCTATAAATTCATATCATGCCATAAAGATGAAAAAAACAAGCACAAATATATGCTTTTCCATTATTAAGTAATTCATTAACATACTGTTATGTAATTCATTAACATAAATGCTATGTCCTAAAAGTTTCTTATGGGGATTTTTTTTTTCTGGGGGATGGAGTATGGCCCCAGAGACTTGATTCTGATAAATAACATTAAATAATGTTTGGGATGTGCTTCAAAATAATGGGCACTAGTACCTCATCATAATAAAGGCCATATATAACAAACCCACAGCCAACATCATACTTAACAGCAAGAGGCTGAAAGCTTTTCTTCTAAGATTGGGAACAAGACAAGGATGTCTACTCTCCCCACTTCTATTCAACATAGTTCTGGAGGTCCTAGCCACAGCAATCAGACAACACAAAGAAATAAAAGGCATCCAGATTGGCAAGGAAGAAGTCAAACTGTCCCTGTTTGCAGATAACATGATATTGTACATAAAAAACCCTGAAGAATCCACTCCAAAACTATATCTAATATCTGAATTCAACAAAGTTGCAGGATAAAATTAATATGCAGAAATCTGTTGAATTCCTATACACTAAAGATGAACTAGCAGAAAGAGAAATCAGGAAAATGATTCCATTCACAATTGCATCAAAAAGAATAAAATACCTAGGAATAAACCTAACCAAGGAAGTGAAAGGCTATATCCCTGAAAACTACAAGACCTTCATGAGAGAAATTAAAGAAGATACCAATAAATGTAAACACATCCCATGCTCATGGATAGGAAGAATTAATATTGTCAAAATGGGCATCCTGCCTAAAGCAATCTACAGATTCAATCCAATCCCTATCAAAAATACCAACAGCATTCTTTAATGAACAAGAGCAAATCGTTCTAAAATTCATATGGAACCGCAAAAGACCCCAAATAGTTAAAGCAATCCTGAGAAGGAAGAATAAAGCGGGAGGGGATTACGCTCCTCGACTTCACACTCTACTACAAAGCCACAGTAATCAAGACAATTTGGTACTGGCACAAAAACAGACCCATAGACCAATGCAACAGACTAGAGAGCCCAGATATAAACCCAACCATATATGGTCAATTAATATATGATAAAGGAGCCATGGACATACAATGGGGAAATGACAGCCTCTTCAACAACTGGTGTTGGCAAAACTGGACAGCTACATGTGAGAGAATGAAACTGGATTATTGTCTAACCCCATACACAAAAGAAAACTTGAAATGGATCAAAGACCTGAATGTAAGTCATGAAACCATAACACTCTTAGAAGGAAACATAGGCAAAAATCTCTTGAATATAAACATGAGCAACTTTTTCCTGAAGGCATCTCCTCGGGCAAGGGAAACAAAAGCAAAAATGAGCAAATGGGACTACATCAAGCTGAAAAGCTTCTGTACAGCAAAAGACACCATCACCAGAGCAAAAAGGCATCCTACAGTATGGGAGAATATATTTGTAAACGATGTATCCGACAAGGGATTAACATCCAAAATATATAAAAAATTCATATGCCTCAACACCCAAAAGAAAATAACCCGATTAAAAAATGGGCAGAGGATATGAACACACAATTCTCCAAAGAAGAAATTCAGATGGCCAATGGGCACATGAAAAGATGCTCCACATCACTAATTATCACGGAAATGCAAATTAAAACCACAATGAGATATCACCTCACACCAGTTAGGATGGCCAACATCCAAAAGACTAGGAACAACAAATGCTGGCGAGGATGTGGAGAAAGGGGAACCCTCCTACACTGCTGGTGGGAATGTAAACTAGTTCAACCATTGTGGAAAGCCATATGGAGGTTCCTCAAAAAACTAAAAATAGAAATACCATTTGACCCAGGAATTCCACTCCTAGGAATTTACCCAAAGGAAACAAGTTCTCAGATTCAAAAAGACATATGCACTCCTATGTTTATTGCAGCACTATTTACAATAGCCAAAATATGGAAGCAACCTAAGTGTCCCATAAGTGGATAAAGAGGAGGTGGTACATATACACAATGGAATACTTACTATTCAGCCATAAGAAAGAAACAAATCCTACCATTTGCAACAACATGGATGGAGCTAGAGGGTATTATGCTCAGTGAAATAAGTCAGGCAGAGAAAGACAAGTGCCAAATGATTTCACTCATCTGTGGAGTATAACAATGAAGCAAAACTGAAAGAACAAAGCAGCAGACTCACAGACTCCAAGAAGGGACTAGCCGTTACCAAAGGGGAGGGGAGGAGAAGGTGATTGAGGGGTATTATTAGTACACGTGGTGTGGGGGAATCATGGGGAAGACAGTGTACCACAGAGAAGACAAGCAGTGATTCTGTGGCATCTTACTACACTGGTGGACAGTGATTGCAATGGGGTATGGTGGGGGGGGAACTTGATAATATGGGTGAATGTAGTAACCACATTGTTTTTCATGTGAAACCTTCATATGAGTATATATCAATGATACCTTAATGAAAAAATAATAACAATGGGGGCAGAGAGATGAAACAAGAATTGCCAGGAAGTGATCATCATTGCTGAAGCTACACAATGGGTACATAAGGGTTCATTATTCTAGTCTTTTACTTTTGCGTATATTTGAGATTTTTTATAACAAAAGGTCACAATGTCCAAGTTTGAGAAAGTTTCTGCTGAAGACAGCACGATCCAACATACTCACTTCATCCAGAGCCCATGAATCGGAGTGGCTCCAGGTCGTGGGGTCTAGTCCAGCCCAGCTGAAATTCTGAAGCTAGGATTTTTAAAACCTCAATGGATAGAAACAAAATAAAACCCAACAAAGGCAGACAAAACATATAATCAACTACAAGCTGGCTTCCGTTTCTCAAGAGGTGGGATTATCAATACTTCTCAAAGAAAAACAGTTTCTTTGTTCTGAAAAAAACATCCAAATGGGTTTACTTATGCAAGTGTAAAGCAAAAACCCAGTTTTAAAGTAGATTTAAAATATTAGTCCGATCTTTCCCTCTGAATTTCTAAATATAATGCGTAAAGTTGCTGTGTTCTCATTAATTTTAGACATGTCTACTGACTTTCTATTATGGAAAAACGAATTAGCACTCTTGTATCACCCCTTCCCTCCACTTCCCTTCCTCTGATCTCCCAATATAGTAATAATCATACTGATTGGTAAAATCAGTAATTGATGTTTCCTTTATATAACTACATCAATAGTGTTCATTGCTGAGCCAGGTGGTGTAGTAAGATGATATTTCCTTAATTTTTCAACTTATTTTCGTCCTGAAGTTAACAGATTCCATATTTTTAATTTTCCTAATTGTCTGTTACTACAGAATTGCTAAACCTTCTAAAACTTACCAACAGAATTGTAAAACATGCTCCTAAATTCTGTTTTCAAGAAAGCATCAAAAATTCTATTATTCGCTTAGACTCAGTCTCTTTACCCAGAGCCCTGTGTTTTCCTGCTCCATTCTTCCTTGGTCATTGTCTGTGTTTTTCCTTCTGGAAGCTTGTAGAATCTTCTTTTTACCTCTGATCCTCAGAAATTGATAATAATGCGCCTCAGGGTAGGTATGTTTTATTATTTCTTTCACTATGTTAGGCACTCAGCAAACCCATTCAAAAACCGTACCTTGCAATTCTGCGTTATTTAATAAAAAATTTTTTTTTATTGATGAGTGTATCCTTTGTAGGGAATCTGCTATTTTTTCAGAGACTTTTCACCAATCCCCATAACTTCAGTCCACCTCTCACCCTCACCTTCCAAGACAGAGGCTGCTTTAATTTCCTGTGCACTGTTTGGTGTATGTCTCTTTAACACTTAGCATTCAGCTTCTTCATTCCTATACTGACTGTCCATCTTCAGCAAAGTGCGCACATCTCAGTTCTGCTGCTGCCTCACCTAACAGTGATGGCTAATTGTTCCCCAAAGTCTGTTTCCCTGTCATGCATAGTAATTGACCCCTCATCAGCCTTTACCATTTTCGTTCACATCTGTTCTTGGGGTGCTCTCCTCCTACCAGCTAGCCCCTATTTCTTTGTGGCAGAAGACTGACTGCCTTTAAGCTGCCAGAGTCCACATTGCCTGCGTGCCCAGAGAGCTGCAACGCAACCTTGGCCAGCAGTATTTTAATGTGACACAGCTCCCCTCCCCAGGTTGTGACAACCCTAAAATAAGCATATACTGCCTGGGGACCTCCCTGCAGGATTGAGCAGTTGCTTACTGTTACACCCTTGCCTGGTTTCCTTTCCTTATTCTGCCTCCCTACCCACCTAAACCCCCTTCATTTCTTCCAGGGAACACTTTTTAAGAAATCGTTTTCACAGGAATCCTCATCTCAGGATCTGCCTCTAGGGTGACCAGGCTGAGATTCATGACCATCCAGAATAAAAACCAACTTCTAGCTAGGAGTGGCCATATGATTCAGGTCTAGTTCATGTACTATAAGTGGTGTGTGCACCCTTGAGGTGGTCACCTTAAAGGAAGGGCACATGGCCTTCTTCCACACTCCCTTCACTTTCTGATCTCTGGACTGCAGGTATAATCACAGGCATCACAGCCATCATTAACCATGAGTTAACCGTCGCAGTGGAAGCCATGTATGGAAAGTAAGAACACAGAAAGCAGATTCCTGACACTGTGTGATGGCCTATCAGCTCTGGATTGGCAATCTATATTACCTGAACATGAGAGAGTAAAAACCGTATAGTTTCTAAAGTCACTGTTATATTAGGTTTTTCTATGACAGCCAAATCTAATCCAATGAATGCATTCCATCTCCTGGTGTCTCTACTTATGGATTTATATATTATTCTTTTCTTTCATTTAGGTGGGGTTTTTGGAAGAGAATAAATAACTGATCACTTTTTTTATTGTGATAAAATATACATATTATTTTACCATTTTAACCATTGTTAAGTATACAGTTCAGTGGCATTTCAGTTCAGTACATTCAGTACATTACAGCTCAGTACATTCACACTGTCGTGCAACCATCTCTACCCTCCATCTCTAGAACTTTCATCTTCCCAAACTGAACTCTGTAGCCACTGAACAATAACTCCATTTTCTCCCCTCTATTTCGCCTCTGGCCACTACCATTCTACCTTTTGTCCCTATGATTTGGCTACTCCAGGGTCTTCATGTAAGTGGAATCATAGAGTAAGCCTCTGTATTTAACTGGAAGACCCTGGAAGACATTTGAGATGATGGTATGAAGAAGTAAAATCTGCTTTGGGCATGAGAAGGTAAAAGGGTTTTCAGCGCTGGACACAGAGCTGCCCCTGTGCAGAATAGAAACACAGCTTTCGAAGGAACCATCCTAACTGGAGAAGGCAGGAAAACAATGGAGACTGCATGACACTTGCTCTCTCCTGGCCTCTGACACTGGGTTCGAGCCACTCTGAAGGGATGGATGTCAACACCTGACTGAACTGACTCAGCAGGTTTCTGGGCACAATATGAGCTGCTTGGTGCCCATGTGACAGTGTATGGCTCTGGGCTGAGACAAGAGCCAATCCACTCTCCTCAGCTTGGAACCAAGTACTTATTGGTACTCTAAGGATTGGATATTATTGGCCTTGGTATTTTTCCATCTTATTTTCTAACAGGTTATTGCTCTAACACTTGGTATACAAAAAGCTATTGGTTTTTATGTATTTATTGGGCATCTGGTTGAATTATTGATCTCCTTTATTAGCTCCAATAGCTTTTCAGTTAATTTCCTTGAGTTGTCTAGGCATACATACCAACATATCAAATAATACCAAATAATCATATCAAACAATAATGTGGCATCTTTTCCAGAATTTGTTATTTCGTGTAATAATATGTTGACAGTAGTGAAGATTCACTTTTAAGGTAATTGGAGTGAAGCGGCTGAGAGGCTTTGGGAAAGCTGGATTCAAAATCAGCAAGGCCACAAGTCGAGTGAGCAGCTATTACTGCACAAATGTGCACATGATGTGATGATGTCCTCGCTTAAGAGTTGACAAGAAAGACAGGAGCAGTATACTGGGAGATAGCCAGTTATTAATGTTTGATGATGTAGATTAACAACCAAAATATGATGCTAAGTTCTCAAAACTGAGCCATGGTTGTCTGATAGTGATGAAAACAATTGCACAGATTTAACAGGAAAAAAACAAAATGCACAAGTGGGGAATGGGAGTCTTGCCTAAAACTCTGATCTGAGACAGGTTAAACAGTATCTTCAGTGTTAAAAATTCAGCCAGTTTTGGGGTTGCTTAAAGTGAACACTGGTGTGCACTTTGGGAGACGTAGTTAAAATGGGCCTTTTTAAAGAATTTTTTACTAGCCTTGGGAATATTCTAGAAAATGGAGCCAGACTGCTTGGCATAATAAAGTTCTTTCTTTATAAAACCTTACAGGATAAAATTTTGCCTGCTTCCAGGTTCTTCTATTGTTCATCCACCTGCCAGCCTCTTCAGCCTTTTCTCTGTTCCTCAGAGACAAGCACCACCCCACCCCCATCTTAGAGCCCTAGTGCTTGCTCTTTCTGCAGGCACGTACATGGCACCACACCTTGGCATTACTGTGTCATCAATTTTCAGGTGTCTGTTTGAATCTCACCTCTGCAGAGGCTTTTCTTGAACTCAGACTGAAGGGGCCCTCCCTCCCCATCACACTCTATCCCATCATCCTGTTCATCTTCCTACCTCACGGAACAAGCAGAGATCTTTGTGTGTTAGGAAGTCATGTTTGTTGACTTAAAATGTTTCCTTTACCTAACGGCAAACCAGAATGCAAGCACCATGAGAGCAGTGTCTTACTCATGGCCCTGTTTCCAGGAATCCAGGACTATGCCTGGCACATGGCAAGTGCTCAAATGCTTTGTTGAATGAGTGAATGACATAGGAATTGTTTCTACCAGCCTGTGAGACAAAAGGTGACACAAGAACTGGAACAAACTTGGGAGAGAACAGGGTATAGCAAAGGATGGTAGTCCAGAGTCTAAATAGCATGGGATGGCCAATGAACTTTAGGGGCAGGGAGAGTAAAAGGGCAGAAGAAATAGGGCGAGGAGTGTTACAGCTTGTTAAGTGGTAAAGGGCCTGGCTTGAAGGTCTGCCAGGACCACATGTGTAAAGGGGAAATGTCAAGAGTATAGGCTGAAGAGGTTGGCTGGACCCAAATTATTTATAAAATGAACTTTGAGCATTTGGTGACAGACACAAAATAGTTCAACGTGTCCTAGAACATGCAGATCTTCAGGATAAGGACCACTCCACATACCTTTCCATAAAGTTTTAAGCTAACATAAAATAGGTCTTCAAATCAACTTATATTTCGTAGAGCCCACAGATTAATGTTGGTATCAGACTCATGTGGTGGCATCCAAATTCAATAAATTGGTCCTTCCTAGCACTAAGCTATGGAGTTCTGATTTTGTTTCAAAATGTGCCCAACCCTAACCAAGGCTAAAACTGACACAGTACCATAATTATAAAATCTGGGGATTCTATAATCCTGTCAGTCCCGGTGGTTTCCAGTGTCCACAGCTGGATACAAGGAGAGAAAAACAGTACTTTTGAAAGTTGTTACTAATGTACTTTGGTCCTCAGGGTAAAAACAATTGAGCTAACACTTAAAAATCAGATTCCAAATACCAATGTGAAATTCTTAGCTTCTATTAGAAAAGATCAGAGGACCCAGTACTAATGGGCCCTCTGGCAGCAGTTACTGGAACAGTTACTATCAGTGGGCTCGCCTGGCCTGGTTTACTCACTGCCGCAGTCCATTATATGGTGCTTCTCAAAACTTCACTCTGCACTTGAATTTCCTGGGGCTCGGGTTAAAAAACGCAGGTTCTGATGCAATAGGTCAGAGCATGGCCTGAAAGTCCATTTCTGAACTACTCTCCATGGTGCAGAGGCTACTAGTCCTCCAATCATACTTTCACTAGCAAGGTTATGAATTAACAAAAGACACAATAGAAATAAAAAAAGCAAACATCTTTATTTAATAATCTTTTATATTTAAAATACGACTCATCAAACATCCACTGTCAGTGTTCAACAGCGCTTTGGAAGCCCGGCTTTTCCAAGGACCAGACAGGAGTCCTGCATGTCTAACAGTAACAGAACTCAGAAGGGCGCATACACAAGGGCTGCAGAGCTGGGTCCTGAGCAGATGGCACTGCCACAGTGCACTTGTGTCATGGCCAAAAGACAATCTTTTTATTTCTGATGTTTTTTGTATTTCAATTTCAAATAGTTTTTTTACACAGAACAGTGACTTTTAAAAAATTATTTCCAGTAGTCCAGTGTTGTCGAAATTAGACAATCACATTCAAATTTAAGTTGTATGGTTTCCTCTTTCCATAAAAAAGTATTAAAAAAAATTCCTGGAAACATTCACCTTTGAATTATGCAAGAGACAACTGAAATGCTTCCTAAACAAATCAGTAATTCCCATATATATTTCACTATTGCTTCCCACTCCTTGTCTATGAATCCAGTCTAAAAATATTTGATGTACTATTATTAAACATGTCAATTACTGTAAATTTAGAAATGTTACTAGCACTAGTTCTTAAAATGCCAGACCATTTTAGAAAAAAATAAAAATAGCAAAGGTTTTCTTCAAATTAAAAAAAAATCACAATTCAAGAGTTATCAAACCATGTCAATATTATTTTCATTCACAGAAGGACAATGCAACAAAAATATTGATGTATAAGACTTTAAAAAACAATATAAGTCATTCATTTACTTCACAAAAAATGCTGGTTATAAAGGGACCAGGAATGAAGGAAAGCTTTTATTTTGAAAATATGAAAAATGATTTACACTGCTGAAATGATAAGTTGATCCAATCTGGTTTTTCTTAATTAAAATGACATATATAACATCTCTGTACTTGTCAGGGTCCAGATAGAACAAACAATTTACTTTAAAAATAGTGCTGCAGGGCTCTCCAATTGCAGACAGAGTTTTTAACAGGAAGTCATCAATATTAATTACTGACTCCTCTTAAGAATTTAAAACATCAAGAAATATGTTTCAACTGAAGATATCTCAATAATCATTATATTTTGCTTATGCACTATATCTTTTAAGTTTGCACAGGTCCAATACGTCAATTTTAAAACATTTAGTAAATCTTGGCACTAACATGATATTATGTAAAAATAGTATCAAACATGCAGATATTAAAAATGTGATTTAGGCTCTGACAGGAATAAAATTTATTTTATTAAATTTAATATTAAATAAAGTAACATACAGCATTGGTAGTTTTGCCTATAATGATCCTCAACCAGTTTTGAGTTTTTTTCCTCATTAACTTTGGCATGAATAGTCTTAGGAAAAATCAAGTTTTAATGAAAAAAAAAAGCACCTTCTTAAATACTCTGAATTGTAAATTACAAGATCTTAAGGTTGAACTATAGTTTACCTGCAGCAATCTTTTCAATTACTGAAATATTTGTATGTTACTGTAAAAATGTTTATCGATGGTTTTAGATCAGAGCTTAACTGCTCTGAATTTTTAAAACATAACCACTTATTAAATCTATGATATCTCAAAATATTAAAGTGATATTTCCAAAGCTTGTTTAAACTTTAACACTAGCATCACCACTGTATATATTTTATCCTGGTAATACATATTATACATTAGAAAAATGATACCAATAGTTTAAATATTAAACATTAAAGTGTTCCCAATTGGTAAAACAGAATGGAAATCTTTACATAAAGTTCTTAGCAGGACAGTTGTTGTGAGTTTTGTTGTTCCTTTCTTGCAGGTGGTTTACGTAAACAGCAGTTCCTGATGTGTAAACTATAGCTTTGTGTAAGTTTTAAATTTTCTGATACTGTGGTTATGAGCACTGGCATCTTTTTATACTGTACAATCAATTAAGAAATGTAATCTAAATGTTCAATTAAGTATAAGCCAATCCTAACAAGATGGCAGTCACTAGTGATTAGGGATCTGCCTACCATATGGAACAAACCACAACAAACTAAATAAACACCTTCAAATGTATCCAGTGTGTGCTCAGCTCTGCTTTAAAAAAATCCCTAACAAATGAAGGTCAATATGCCATATTTCTTTAAGTGCTTTAACAAGGGCGTATGACAACTTTATATACAAACTTCCAAGGTTAAAACTTTCAAATGCACATTCACTTTCTCATTTTTATATTTGGTAGCTCATCAATTCAAATGTATGAAAAATTTAACATAACTTTTCAGTGGGAAAAGGTAAAAGTCAAATATCTATGGAAAATAATTACAGAAATTATGCAGTCTTACAATATTTTGGTTTGTGAATCTTGAGGGAGTAGCACTAAACTCTAACATGCCTTGAAGTTCAAAAGTTTTACAATTCTGAAACATTTTCAATTGTCAAAAGAAAACTTAAGATTTTAAAGTAAAACTGTCTAATTTTAGGTAAGGGAAATTTCAGAAAAATGTATTTGGCACAAAATAGTGACTAAAAATATGTCTCTATCCAAAAAAAGCTATTTTATTATCATAAAAGGCATTTTCTCATATCTTCTCAACTCAGCAATAAATCCTAGATCAAAATTTCCCTGATAAAATGCATGCAGCCATACACCAGGTATGGCAACACACCATACTTTAATTTTCTGAATTGTTGGCTGAAATTTCTTAAATTTTAGCTTATGAACAATTCAACATTCAAAAGCTTCAAGATGGGATGGAGAAAGAGGGATAGGGAATAAGTGACAGAATCTAAACTGCCCATTTCAAAGACATGGTTAATTTAACCTAAATCATCTCACTACCGACCCAGCAAGAAACTCTCTATGCATCCCAATTAAAGAATGTTTATCAAAACTAAAGACTTTCTTATTTACAGACACATTAAGTACTGTGTGACTTCTATAATTCTTAAGTTATACACAATGCAAGTGCCAAATAACAGTATAAATTTATGTTTATGTTAGTAAATTATTTTCATATTCATCATCTCCAGCAACCTATACCTACTTAAAGATGGACAGCAGAAGCAGACATCTACATTCCATGGCTCAACTGTAAACAGAATGGACAGCCCCAGACGCAAGAGTAAAAATAAAATGAAACTGCTACTAAAATTGAAGGCCAAATTTTGTCTTTCATACATTCATGGTGGGTATCATATATTAAGTCTTAGAAGGAAATTTGCTTGCATACTATGCTTCTCCTATTTTTCTCAGCTGGAGAAGAAAGGGAATAGGTGCAGGGAAGAGGGTTACAATAAAGCTGTGAAGTTCTGACATAACTGAGAAGATATTCATCTTGGGAAAGGATGTGCCCACACATTTAAAAAAGCATCTGGGAAAGGATGTGCCCACACATTTAAAAAATTCTCATTTATTCTCAAATACTTGTGCAGGGCTGATTTCAGAGTTTAATAAATGCACCAGAACCATGAAATACTGATCCCATCTTAGAGGACTTAAAAAGCAAAACCTCAGAAAGATTACCATCTTTTCATAAGAGTTGTAAAAAAAGTCATGAGACCCAAGTAGCAGAGAAAATAACACGAGAAACATCCAAGTGCACGATATATAGCTGGAGGGAGAACATGGAACCGTTACTGTTATCAACAGAGAAGAGACACTATCCTAAAAAGGTCACGAGAAATAAAAGCAATTGTTAGATGATAAAAGTGAGCCAAATTACCTACCAGAAGGGAGGCAAAGAAAACACAATGTATGGGAAAAGTTCTGTGGCAAGAGCTAATTAGTTGGTCTGTAAAAAGATTCAAGAAAAATGCCCTAATTTTAGACATGTTCAATATTGCACACTCAAAAAAGAAAAAGGAACATTTAGAAAACTATTTTAAATTTCCTTAATTGCTAATTGCCTCTTTGGCTAGTGTTTGGAAGATCATTATTTAGTCCTACAACTGATGCATTTTCCCGCTTTCTCATCTTTTTTGTTGCAAACCACCTAAAAACCTTATTTTCTCTGTGGAACATTATTCTCTTTGACATTACCAAAATGGACCCTTATGCTGTAATCACAAAGGATAATGATGGAAAGTATGAATATTTAAATGATTTGTAAAAGGTGTTATTTTTTTCCTTCTGTTTTGAAATTATTTCTAACAGTTTCTAATGACATGGTCACAGCTGCCTGAAGCATGTCTTCTTCACTCATAGGATCGCCTGTTGGGAAAGAAAACAGACATATTTCTTATAAATTTCTGGAAAATTCTCAAAGTCACCAAAAGGTAAACTCTTAGAAAATGAATTTTTGCCTGCTACATTTAAAAAAAAAATTTACATAAGGTAAAATTCACTCTTACATAAGTTCTCTAAGTTTTGATAAATGCATAGAGTTGTATAACCACCATTACCAACCAGATACAGAACTGTCCCATTGCCCCCCAAAATTCCTTCATGCTGCCCCTTGTGGTCAATTCCCAACTCCTAATAAGCAACCACTGATGTTTGTTCTCTGCCATACAGTTTTGCCTTTCCTGAAAATCAACATAAATTGAATCACACGTATGTAGCCCTTCAAGTAAGGCTTCTTTAATTTAGCACAATGCATTTATTTTGTATTTCAGAACAAATGCATTATGCTAAGCGAAAGAAGATGTAACTTTTTTGTGTATATCAACAATTTATTACTTTTAAAGATATTTTTTTCTTTTGAAGTGATTATTCACAGGAAGTTGTAAAGATAGTTCAGAGAGGTCCTAGGTACACTTCAGCTCAATATCACCCAATAGTTAAATCTTACATAAACTACTGCTCACATCAAAACCTGGATATTGCCATTGGTACAATGTTATATGTAGTGCTATATCATTTTGTCACATGTATAGCTTTCTGTAATCACCACCAACCACCACAGGACAGCAAACTGTTCAAGTACCACAAGGAGCTCCCTCCTGGTATCCCTTCACATTCACACCTACTTCATTTCCCCTAACCTTCCCTAACTGCAGGCAGCCATCCATTTGTTCTCCATCCCTAGATTTTTATAATGTTATACAAATTGTTTATCATACAGTATGAGATCTTTTCAGTTTTTTTTTTTTGCACTCAGCATAATGCCCTTGAGATTCATTAAGTTGCCACATTTATCAGCAGTTGGTTTCTTTTGAATCCAGAGGAGTATTCCACGGTATGGCTGTACTACAGTTTGTTTAACCATTCACCTATGGTAGGCCATTTTGGTTGTTTCCAGGTCTTGATTTTGACAAATAAAACTTATGAAAATTCATGTAGAGATTTTTGTATGGATGGTAAAGTTTTCATTTCTCTGAGATAAATGCCCAGGAGTGTTAACTGCTGGGTTTGGTTGTATGTTCAGTTTTTAAAGAAATATTTTCCAGAGTGGCTGCTGTACCAGTTCAGTGGAATGTAGAAACCTTCCTTTACATCACCTTACTCTTCCTGTTCATAACTGCTTTAAATGCTTCCCACATGCACTAAAACCCCAATCAATGTAATTTTTGCTTCAATCATCAAACATAATTTAGAACTCAAAAAGAAAGTCTACTATGTTTACCCATATTTTCACTCTTTCTAGAGTGTTTTTTTTCTTCCAAAATTAACTCTTACTTTTTCTGTTCAGAGAATTTCCTTTAGCTCTTATTTTAGGGTAGGTCTGCTGGTGACAAATTCTTTAATTTTTCTCTTCATTCCTGAAGGAACTTTTCTCTGGATATAGAATTCTGGGTTGAAAATTCTTGTAACACTTGAACAGTGTGGCACCACTCCCTACTGCCCTCCGTGATTCAGATGAGAAGTCTACTGTCAAGCAAACTGCTGTAGATGAGGTGTTCCTAGCTGGTTTCAAGATTTTCTTTTCTTGTCTTCAGTTTTCAGAAGTTATATTATGACATGTCCTGGCATGGATTTCTTTGACTTTTATCCTGTTTGAGGTTCACTCAGCTTCTTGAATCTGTAGGTTTACATCTTTGGCCAGATTTGGGGAATTTTCAGCCATTATTTCTCCAAGTATTTTTCAGACCCACCCTGTTTCTCATCTCGTGGGACTCTCACGGCACATAGAGTAGATCTTTTATTATAGTCCCACAGATCTCTGAGGCTCTGTTAATTTTTTCCAGTCTAATTCTCTTTGTTGCTCAGAATTGGTAATTTCTACTGTTCTGTTTTCAAGTTTACTGATTCTTCCCTCTGTCCCTCATTTACCTGTCGGGTGCATCCACTGAGTTTTAAATTTGTTATTGTTATGTTTCAGTTCTAAATTTTCCACTTGATTCTTCTTTATATTTTCTGTTTCTGTCCTAAGGCTTTCTATTTTTTCATTTATTTCAAGCATGTTCATAATGTTCACTGTGGCATTGTTGCGATGACTGCTGTAAAAATCCTTGTCAGAGTAGTGATTCTATAGCATCTCACTACGCTGATGGACAGTGACTGTAATAGGGTTGGTGGGGGGGACCTGATGAAGGGGTAGTTTAATAACCGTAATATTGCACATGTAATTGTAGATTAATGATAATAAAATAAATTTTAAAAAAAATCCTTGTCAGATAATTCTAACATCCATGTCATCTCTATGACAGTGTGTATTGTCTTCTCATTCAGGATGAAATTTTCCTGGCTCTTGGTATGCAAAGATATTGATTGAATCCTGGACATTTTGGCTATTTTGTTACAAGACTGTGACTCTTACTTAAATTTTCTCCTTTAGCAGGCCTCTCCTGACACAGCTCTGGAGGAGGAAAAGGTACTGCCTTGCTGCTTCCAAATAGAGAAAGAGTGGTGTGATCATTATTGCTGAACGCATGGACTTCTGCCTCCCCACTGTCCTCCCTTGAAATTTCTCTGCCTAGAAGGGGTAGGAATACCTCATTGCTGCTTCTCACTGATACCAGGGGAATGGTGTTGTTACTGCCTCAAATCAGTGACAGTCCTGATTTTCCACTACACCCGCTCTGACACCATCCAGGTGAGAAGTTAGAGGGATGCCTCCTCATTCCTTGGTAGAAGTCAAGGCTCCTGACGACCAGACTCCATGGGAAAGGTGGTCTCACTGTCTTCTGAAGGGAATGAAAATCCCAGCTCACACCTTGGCTTTCTCTAACGTGGTGCTGGCCAGGGGAAAGGGGAAGTGCACCTCTTTACTGCCAAGTGGGGATTTAAATCTAGGTTCTCACTTGGCAGGGTGGGTGGCAGCAGGACCAGTTTATTTACCCAGTTCTGTTTGGCTGGATTATTTATTATCTAAAAGTTTTTATCTTGCTAGATGGTCCCTTTTTACTTGGTCTGAA
Organism: Smutsia gigantea; assembly: GCA_032199065.1. Taxonomy (NCBI): domain Eukaryota; kingdom Metazoa; phylum Chordata; class Mammalia; order Pholidota; family Manidae; genus Smutsia; species Smutsia gigantea. The sequence goes on from JAVSCE010012638.1 coordinate 51,234, forward strand.
CCCATGGCTTCTCCGGCACCAGGTCCAGGATACATGAGGCAAACGAAAACCAAGGCTACACACCACTGTGTTGTTGCTCTGGTCCCGAGCTTCCTAGATGGTGTGTCCTCTTTCTACCATTCAGGTTTTTCTTCTGTTCATCTTACACAAATGTCCAGGGTAGTTAGTCAGGAGTAGCCAGCTTGTTCCTTTAAATAGGAGTCCATTGTTTGGATGTACCATAGTTCGCGCATCCACTCACCAGCTAGAGGACAGCATTTAAAGGTAGTTTCCAGTTTTTGGCAATTATGAATAAAGCTGCTGTAAGTGTTTACATACAAGTTTTTGTTTGAACTTGTCTTCGTCTTGGTTACATTCTAGGAGTGTGACAACTGGATCACACTGTTAAGTGCACATTTAAATTTATAAGGAAATACTAAATTGTTTTCCATAGCTGCTGCACCATTTTACATTCCTACTAACACTAAGAGTCCCAGTCATTCTGATTCTTGCCAGCATTTTGGTATTGTCAATTTTCCTTTTTTATTAAGTCATCATTTTTTTTTAATTAAAAAACATTTTTTTATTGAAGGATTGTAGATATACAATCTTATATTGGTTTCAAATGTACAACATAGTGGTTCAACAATTATGCATATTATTAAATCCTCACCCTCTCTAGTGCAGTTACTATCTATCAATGTAGAAAGATGGAAAAGAATCATTGACCATATTCTCCATGCTGTACTACCATCTCTGTGACCACCTTATATTGTGATTGCAAATTATTGTGCCCTTTATCCCCCTCACCTGTCCCCACTACCCACCCCAACCCCTCCCCCTTGGTAACCACTAGTCACTTCTCAGTGTCTATGAGTCTACTGCTGTTTTGTTCCTTCTTTTTTGCTCTGTTTCTACCTTCCACAAATACGTGAAATCATACGGTATTTGTCTTTCTCTGCCTGGCTTATTTCACTGAGAATAATACCCTCTAGATCCATCCATGTTTTTCTTTTTATGGCTGAATAATATTCCATTGTATGTATGTACCACATCTTCTTTATCCATTTATCTATTGATGGACATCTTGTATTAAGCCATTATTATAGTTCTATAATGGCATCTCATTGTGGTTTCAGTTAGCCTTTCCCTAATGATGGCTAATGATTTTGAGCATATTTTTACATGCTTATCTATCTAGTGGACTGTCTATTCAAATCCCTTGCCCATTTGAGTTTTATTTCAGTTTCAAGAGTTGTTTACATGTTCTGCTTATAACATGTCTTACACAGTTTCTTTTTCACTCAACTTCTACTACCAGTAATTAGCCAAAGTTTAAGACCTATTAAACCCAAGGGTTGATAAGTAACTCTAGACTTGCTATTATTTACAACACCCAGGTGTTTTTTAGTTTTCCAGGTGGTAAAATGTATTTATTTTCCACCTATTAATATTCATTATCTCTGAGGAACTTTTGGAGAATGTACTACTCACTATGAGGTTGCAAGTATTATGTATAATTTTAAAGCAAACCAGTCACTGAGTGCTCTAGTTGGCCTGCTCCTTAATCTAGAAAATTTTACAACTTACAATTGTAGTAGATGACAAAATCATTCAATAGTTTCCATACAATTGAAGAGAGGAGAAAAACAAAACCTGTAAAGCTGAAATCACGTGGAGGCTGTGTCAGACTGTGCAGGTAACAAGCATGACATATGGTCAGAGAGGCATACCTGGATCACCGCTGAGGGCCCCTGAACTTGTGGTCGGCTTTTCACATGGGTGTGAAGGCTGTCCTGGTGGGTCCTGCTGCTGCTGCCTGCAACATGCACAGGAGAATTAACGTTATAAAAATAAACCCTAAGAATAAATATATCATGAGAAGAACTATTCACATGGAAAACAAAGGGCTCCACAAAACAAGAGTCACTGGCATGAACACCACAAAAAATTGCAGGAGCCATCACTCTGGGGCACATTGCTCAAAAGGATGATAGTGCTGATCCTAAGAGACCTAGATAACAAAGTTTGAATTAGTCAGACAAATTAATAGTGGGTGTTTTCGTCACGAAATAATACATAATACAAAATAATTCACTGGTAGCAATTTTATACTAATGTGTTGGTTTATAGATCCTTAACATTATTGGAAGTCACTGAAAATAAGCACCTTTGAAAAGATAAAGCATCTCAAAATACCATGCAAGTTAACATGGTCTCTCCATGGCTGGCTGGCTTCTTCTTGTCATTCACATCTGAGCTTCACTATTTCCTCAAAGATAACTTCCCCAACCACCTCAGCTAAAGGAGCCCCCTGGCATTCTCCCTCATCACTTCATTTAATCTTATCACCACCTGATTTTCTTCTGTTTGTCTATCTCCTTCTTTAGTGTAAGCTGACAATAGAACAAAACTTGTTTCCCCAGTGCCTAAAACTGCCTGTCACATAATAGCCATTAACCAAATACATGATGTATGAAAAGAAATGGAAACAACTATTTAACATGCATTATTTATCAAGTTTCAGTGATATCTACTGCATTAAAATAAGTTCTCCCTGCATTTTATTCAAAAGGAAAAACTGGCATAAAAATCCACATTTTAAAACATTTAAACATGATGGTTATGAGGAAAACATGTGGAGAGTGTCCTTGTGCTTAGAAAATATACACTTAAGTATTGAGAGCTTAATGGAAGTTATCCTCAAATGGTTCAGAAATGCCCACAACTGGGGAATCTTGGCAATGAGTATAAGGAGCTCTGTGAACTATTTCTGCTTTTATGTAAACTCAAGGTTATTTCAGATATATACATATATATATATATGCTGAAAATTACAGAACTTTAAATAGCTGACAATCTGAGGAGCCATAGTTTTCAAAAAATGTACAGGAAGATTTTTAAAGTAGCCAGAACTTTAAAATTACCAACAATACTATTAATAGAAGAGCCTTTTTTTTTTAGGGTTCCTCTTAATCTTGTGTTTTAAATATGAGCAACAAAGAAAATTTACCCAGTGGGAACTGCAGTTTCTCTGTTGGTCTTTGAGACAGCATACTGACATTTGCATGAGTTTATGATGTACACACGGGCAGTATATTCCCATTAGCATCCCAATTCTGGAACATAGCACAAGGAAGGCTATGATGTATATGTACCACATTGATGTATGGGGAATACATTAGATATATCTCCAGGCCCTCTCCTCCTTCCAGTCAAAAAAGTGTGTCAGAATGTAAGGGAGTGATAGGTGACACAACTTCAGTGGGATACCCTGTATTCTACTTTAACTTATGGAAAGTGAGAAGTACATGAATTGAAACAATTTTGACACCTTTCATAAGTGATGACACTATGCGATGGAATATGTTCAAATAGCAATTAGCATCCATTCCCACTGTGCCTTCTAATGTGCTTTCAGTATGACAGAGGCTGGAAAGCAAAAAAAAAAAACATGTCTTACCTTGCTTTCCAGCTAGAATGTGGGCAGCCAGTGAAGCACTTGCATGAGATTTAAAAGGCAGAAGTGAGGTACAGCCATCTTCCTGCTGCTTTGGTTATTTCTGCTGACAACTGAAGTCATAGAAATGCCAACCCCAGAATTCTGCTTCATGGCAGTTACAGTGGGGGCCAGACTTCATGGTCCCATGTATGGGTACTTGTGGTGGCAGCATCCTGCCCTTAGGGCCACAGCTATAGCAATGTGTTCTTAAACTTGATATCCTGATTCCCCACCATCCTAACTGGGGCAGTGGCTGTACCACTCCCAACAAATTGGTCTGTGGGATCGTGGAGGCCTGGCCCACAGCCTGTACCTCCAGCTCCTCCTAAGACAATAACTCCTTAATTGCCATACTAAATACTTTCTGCTCAAAACACCTCTAGTAGTTTCTGTTTCTTAAATTGAACCCTGATAAACTGAAGTGGTGGCTTAAGTATTAAACAATCAAAAAATCATAGCAATCCACCATATAAACGGTATCTGTTTCCCTCCTTGCTGGGAAACAATTTTTTAATGACAGAAAGAATGAATCTCCATCATTCCGGAGCTACACCTGGAGTAGACATTAATAATGCTAAAAACATGCCTAGAATACTTTACAGTTTACAAAATAGTTTCATACACATTGTCTAATTTGATGTTTATAACATGAGTTAAAGCAGGTTTTACAGTGACACTGTGACACAGTACAGTTTTGCTTGGAGTTTTACGATAGTTATAAAGGATTTAGAGATTACTACTAGGAAAAAAATACCATGGCTATGGAAATATTATTTCACAGCTCACTTACAAACTATGACCTTTTAACAGGTATATATTTTTTTGTTTATTTTTATTAAGGTATTATTGAAGGTTTCACATGAAAAAACAATGTGGTTACTACACTTACCCATATTATCAAGTCCCGACCCATATCCCAGTGCAGTCACTTTCCATCACTATAATAAGATGCCACAGATTCACTATTTGCCTTCTCTGTGCTACACTTTTTTTCCTGTAATCCCCAAAATCAGGTGTACTAAACAAAATACCCCTCAATCCCCTTCTCCCACCCTCCCACACCCTTCCCCTTTGGTAAGCACTACTTCCTTCTTGAAGTCTCTGAGTCTGCTATTTTGTTCCTTCAGTTTTGCTTCGTTATTATACTCCACAAATGAGGGAAATCATTTGGCACTTGTCTTTCTCCACCTGGCTTATTTCACTGAGCATAATATCCTCCAGCTCCATCCATATTGTTGCAAATGGTAGGATTTGTTTCTTTCTTATGGCTGAATAGTATTCCATTGTGTACATGTACCACCTCTTCTTCATCCATTCATCTACTGATGGACACTTAGTTCGCTTCCATATCTTGGCTACTGTAAAAAGTGCTGCAATAAACATAGGGGTGCATATGTCTTTTTGAATCTGAGAAGTTGTATTCTTTGGGTAAATTCCAAGGAGTGGAATTCCCGGGTCAAATGGTATTTCTATTTTTAGTTTTTTGAGGAACCTCCATATTGCTTTCCACAATGGTTGAACTAGCTTACATTCCCACCAGCAGTGTAGGAGGGTTCCCCTTTCTCCGCATCCTCGCCAGCATTTGTTGTTCTTAGTCTTTCAGATGTTGGCCATCCTTACTGGTGTGAGGTGATATCTTACTGTGGTTTTAGTTTGCATTTCCCTGATGATTAGTGATGTGGAGCATCTTTTCATGTGTCTGTTGGCCATCTGAATTTCTTCTTTGGACAACTGTCTCTTCATATCCTCTGCCCATTTTTCAATCGGGTTATTTGCTTTTTCAGTGTTGAGGCATGTAAGTTCTTTATATATTTTGGATGTTAACCCCTTGTGGGATATGTCATTTACAAATATATTCTCCCATACGGTAGGATGCCTTTTTGTTCTGTTGATGGTGTCCTTTGCTGTACAGGAACTTTTCAGTTTGATGTAGTCCCAGGAGTTCATTTTTGCTTTTGTTTCCCTTGCTCGAGGAGATGCGTTCAGAAAGAAGTTGCTCACGCTTATATTCAGGAGATTTTTGCTTATGTTGTCTTCTAAGAGTTTTATGGTTTCATGACTTACATTCAGGTCCGTGATCCGAGTTTACTTTTGTGTATGAGGTTAAACAATAATCCAGTTTCATTCTCTTGCATGTTAGCTGTCCAGTTTTGCCAACACCAGTTGTTGAAGAGGCTGTCATTTCCCCATTGTATATCCATGGCTCCTTTATCATATATAAATTGACATATATGCTTGGGTTTATATCTGGGCTCTCTAGTCTTTTCCACTGGTCTATGGGTCTGTTCTTGTGTCAGTACCAAATTCTCTTGATTACTGTACTGTGGCTTTGTAGTAGAGCTTGAAGTTGGGGAGCATAATCCCCTCAGCTTTATTCTTTCTTCTCAGGATTGCTTTGGGTATTCGGGGTCTTTTGTGGTTCCATATGAATTTTAGAACGATTTTCTCTAGTTCGTTAAAGAATGCTGTTGGTATTTTGATAGGGATTGCATTGAATCTGTAGATTGCTTAGGCAGGATGGCCATTTTGACAATATTAATTCTTCCTATCCATGAGCATGGGATGTGTTTCCATTTATTGGTATCTTCTTTAATTTCTGTCAGGAGGGTCTTGCAGTTTTCAGAGTATAGGTATTTCACTTCTTTGGTTAGGTTTATTCCTAGGTATTTTATTCTTTTTGATGCAACTGTGAATGGAATTGTTTTCCTGATTTCTCTCTCTGCCAGGTCATTGTTAGTGTATAGGAAAAAAACAGATTACTGTATATTAATTTTGTATCCTGCCACTTTGTGGAATTCTGATATTAGTTCTAGTAATTTTGGAGTGGAGACTTTAGGGTTTTTTATGTACAATACCATGTCATCTGCAAACAGGGACAGTTTGACTTCTTCCTTGCCAATCTGGATGCCTTTTATTTCTTTGTGTTGTCTGATTGCCGTGGCTAGGACCTCCAGTACTATGTTGAATAGAAAGTGGGGAGAGTGGGCATCCTTGTCTTGTTCCCGACCTTAAAGGAAAAGCTTTCAGCTTCTCACTGTTAAGTATAATGTTGGCTGTGGGTTTGTCATATATGGCCTTTATTATGTTGAGGTACTTGCCTTCTATACCGATTTTGTTGAGAGTTTTTATCATGAATGTTGAATTTTGTTGAATGCTTTTTCAGCATCTGTGGAGATGGCCATGTGATTTTTGTCCTTCTTTTTGTTGATGTGGTGGATGATGTTGATGGATTTCAAATGTTGTACCATCCTTGCATCCCTGGAATGAATCCTACTTGATCATGATGGATGATCTTTCTGATGTATTTTTGATTTCTATTTGCTAATATTTTGTTGAGTATTTTTTGCATCTATGTTCATCAGGGATATTGGTCTGTAGTTTTCTTTTTTTTGTTTTGTCTTTGCCCGGTTTTGGTATTAGAGTGATGCTGGCCTCATTGAATGAGTTTGGAAGTATTCCCTCTTCTTCTACTCCTTGGAAAACTTTAAAGAGGATGGGTATTAGGTCTTCACTAAATGTTTGGTAAAATTCAGCAGTGAAGCCATCGGTCCAGGCATTTTGTTCTTAGCTAAGTTTTGATTACCAATTCAATTTCGTTGCTGGTAATTGGTCTGTTGAGATTTTCTGTTTCTTTCTGGGTCAGCCTTGGAAGGTTGTATTTCTCTAGAAATCTGTCCATTTCTTCTAGGTTATCCAGTTAGCATATAATTTTTCATAATATTCTCTAATATTTCTTTGTATTTCTGTGGTATCCGTCGTGATTTTTCCTTTCTCATTTCTGATTCTGTTTATGTGAGTAGACTCTTTTTTTCTTGATAAGTCAGGCTAGGGGTTTATCTATTTTGTTTATTTTCTTGAAGAACCCAGCTCTTGCTTTCATTGATTCTTTCTATTGTTTTATTCTTCACAGTTTTATTTATTTCTGCTCTAATCATTATTATGTCCCTCCTCCTACTGACTTTGGACCTCATTTGTTCTTCTTTTTCTAGTTTCGTTAATTGTGAGTTCAGACTGTTCGTATGGGATTGTTCTTCTTTCCTGAGGTAGGCCTGAATTGCAGTATACTTTCCTTTTAACACAGCCTTCGCTGTGTTGCACAGATTTTGCAGTGTTGAATTATTGTTGTCATTTGTCTCCATATATTGCTTGATCTCTGTTTTTATTTGGTCATTGATCCATTGGTTATTTAGGAGCATGTTGTGAACTCTTCCTGTGTTTGTGGGATTTTTCATTTTCTTTGCGCAATTTATTTCTAGTTTCATACCTTTGTGGTCTGAGAAACTGGTTGGTACAATTTCAATCTTTTTGAATTAACCAAGGCTCTTTTTGTGGCCTAGTATATGATCTATTCTTGAAAATGTTCCATGTGCACTTGAGAAGAATGTGAATTCTGCTACTTACGGGTGTAGAGTTCTGTAGATGTCTGTTAGGTCCATCTGTTCTAATGTGTTGTTCAGTGCCTCCGTCTCCTTACTTATTTTCTGTCTGGTTGATCTGTCCTTCAGAGTGAGTGAAGTGTTGAAGTCTCCTAGAATGAATGCATTGCATTCTATTTCTCCTTTTAATTCTGTTAGTATTTGTTGGCGCATAGATATTTATAATGGTTATATCTTCTTGTTGGAATGACCCTTTTATCATTATGTAATGTCCTTCTTTTCTCTTGTGACTTTCTTTATTTTGATGTCTATTTTGTCTGATACAAGTACTGCAACTCCTGCTTTTTTCTCCCTATTAGTTGCATGAAATATCTTTCTCCATCCCTTCACTTTTAGTCTGTGTATGTCTTTGGGTTTAAAGTGAGTCTCTTGTAGGCAGCATATAGATGGGCCTTGTTTTTTTATCCATTCAGTGACTCTATGTCTTTTGATTGGTGCATTCAGTCCATTTACATTTAGGGTGATTATCGATGGGTATGTACTTTATTGGTATTGCAGGCTTTAGTTTCGTGGTTACCAAAGGCTCAAGGTTAACTTCCTTAGTATCTAAGAGTCTAACTTAACTCACTTAATATGCTATTACAAACAGAATCTAAAGGTTCTTTTTTTTTTTCTTCCTCGTTTTTCTTCCTCCTCCATTCTTTATATATTAGGTATATTCTGTACTCTTTGTCTATCCCTTGATTGAATTTGGAGATAGTTATTTTAATTTTTACATTTGCTTAGTAATTAGCTATTCTACTTTCTTTACTGTGGTTTTATTACCTCTGGTGACAGCTATTAAACCTTAGGAACACTTCCATCTATAGCAGTCCCTCCAAAATACACTGTAGAGATGGTTTGTGGGAAGCAAATTCTCTCAGCTTTTGCACATCTGGAAATTGTTTAATCCCTCCTTCAAATTTAAATGATAATCTTGCCAGATAAAGTATTCTTGGTTCAAGGCTCTTCTGCTTCATTGCATTAAATACCTCATGCCACTCCCTTCTAGCCTGTAAGGTTTCTGTTGAGAAATCTGATGACAGCCTGACGGGCTTTCCTTTGTTTGTGATCTTATTTCTCTCTCTTGCTCTTTTTAATAGTCTGTCCTTATCCTTGATCTTTGCTATTTTAATTACTGTATGTCTTGGTGATGTCTTCCTTGGGTCCCTTGTGTTGGGAGGTCTGTGCACCTCCATGGCCTGAGAAACTATCTCCTCTCCCAGATTGGGGAAGTTTTCAGCAATTACCTCCTCAAAGACACTTTCTATCCCTTTTTCTCTCTCTTCATTTTCTGGTACCCCTATAATGCAAACATTGTTCCGTTTGGATTGGTTACACAGTTCTCTCAAAATCTTTCATTCTTAGAGATCCTTTTTTCTCTCTGTGCCTCAGCTTCTTTGTATTCCTCTTCTCTAGTTTGTATTTCATTTATTGTCTCCTCCACCATATCCAATCTGCTTTTAATACCCTCTATTGTGATCTTCAACGATCGGATCTCTGACTGGAATTCATTCCTGAGTTCTTGAATATCTTTCCATACCTCCATGAGCATTTTAAATTATTTTTCTTTTGAACTCCCTTTCAGGAAGAGTCATGAGGTCAATGTCATTTACATTTTTCTCAGGAGTGGTATTAATCATTTTACTCTGAACCAGGTTCCTTTGGTGTTTCATATTTGTATATGGCGCCCTCTAGTGCCCAGAAGCTCTACTGTCTGGAGGTGCTCAGCCCCTGAAGCAATGTTGGGGGTCACAGGGGAGTGGTATTGGTGCCTGTGGGGAGGAAAGAGCTGTTTCCTCCTTCCCGGCTGCTATGCCTGTCTCCACTGCCTGAACCAGTGGGCCGAGCACACAGGTATAAGCTTCTGTGCTTTGCGTTTGTAGTTGCTGTAGACAGACCTTCCCTCTGGCTGGCCTAATGCAGGGTAGGGTTTGCTGGTTTGCGAGCCAGGTGGGGCTGGCTGGGAGAAAGGCACAGTAGGGTGCATATCATGGAGCGTATCCTTGGAGTTGTGTAGCCAGCCAGGGAGCTGGAGCACCTGAAGAAGGTCTAAGAAGGAAGATATCTTTTTCCTCCTTAAATATAAGAGTTTATATTGCAAAGCTCCGAACCTGCTGGGCAGAGTGCACCTGGACCATTTTGTCTACCTGTCCTCTCTCCTGAGCAGTAAGCTCTGTGCAATTCTTGCCACTTTAGCAGCCCTCTTGCTAAGGGCTTCCTTGTTAGGAAGTCTCTCAGACTGCCAGCCTTTCTTTTGTCCCAGAGGAGCCGGATATGGATCCCTGCTTTCCCCAAGCAGCTGGAATCTCAGTCTCTCCAGGAATTCTGCCTGTCTTAGCTTTCCAACCCCATAATCACGAGAGTATCATGCAAGCACCATGAAATGTATGTTTGTGCTCCCAGTGCAGATCTCCGGAGTTAGGTATTCAGTAGTCCCAGGTCTCCACTCCCTCCCTGCTCTGTTTCTCTTCCTCCCTCTGGTGAGCTGGGGTGGGGGAAGGGTTTGCGTCCCACCCACAGCTTTGGTATGTTACCCTGTTCTGTGAGGTCTGCTCTTTTCTCCAGGTGTATGCAGTCTGGCACAGTCCTCTTTCCTGTGCTCTTTCAGGATTAGTTGTATTAATTATATTTTCGTATTATATGCGGTTTTAGGAGGAAGCCTGTGTCTCACCTCTCACGCTGCCATCTTTTTATTGTTTTTGTTTTTTCAACAGGTATATTTTTAACAGTATTTTTATGCTTGATGCATGAATACTGAAGTTACTACATTAAATATGAAGCTTCAAATACTGTACAGAAAAAAACAACGGTATAAATTTGAATGAACACATTGGCATGAGTCAGTTTGGAGAGGGTCAGAGGGAGGAAAGAGTTAGCTTGATAACCTTAGAACCAAGTTCCAAAAGACAGAATCTAGAGAGACAAGGACCCACCTAGGCTTCCATGGAATCAGGAATTCTAGTGTAAGGCAAATATTAGTTTCCCAGCTCCTTTACTTATGAGACATACAAGGTTTTGAATGCTAGACAATGTTAAGGAAAATGCTAAGAAATTAGCTCATAACTCCTCTCAGCAACACGAGACTGTAAAATGTTCTCTAGTTCTCTCGTTTCCACCAGTATTTTTAAGGTCAAATCTGAAGGCAGAAGATGAAAAGCTGAAGCTAGAAACCATCATCACACACCTTCCTTCCAATCAGGAAAAGCATGATGGCTCAAACATTTTAAAAGGTACCACATGGACTGAACACTTGCATTAGTTACTGCCAGACTGTGCTTGTTCTAACTTACTCAGTCTTTATGGAACATTACTGCATTATCCTTTCTACTATCAACTTTAATTTATTGCAGGTTTCCTATTTTTAATTTAAAAAAATCTACAAACATTTTTTAAATAAAAGGGACTCATTTTTATACTTCAGAAATACTTTCTTTTTCTCAGATCTACTTATGAATTTGTAGTTTCTCTATAAAGTATGTCTGTTTGGACCATTTTATTCTGGCAAAAAACCAAGTGTGAAATAAGCATGGTGAAATACCACTTGCAAGCTGTCCTGGACAGCAATTTAGAAATCTGTACCAAGGGCTAAAAAATGTTCATGTCCTTTAACTCCATCTGACATCCTCAGAATAATTAGCAGAAATGATGTGAGATTTGAGGCACAGAGTCAGTACAAGGACTATTCATTGTACTATTAATTATAATGCAAAAATCAAAAGGTTCATAAATTATGATACAAACATTCATTTTATGAAATATCATGCAGCCTATTACAAAGAATATTTACTATCTTGGGAAAATGGGCACAACTAACATAAAACATATGTGTCTGTGTGACTATAAGAATGTGCCAAAACACTAAGATCAGCTACTCAAGGACAGTAGGATTATATTTTCTTATATCTTAAATTTTCTGGAGTATTAGTTTTTATTTAATTTAGTTTTAAGTTATTTTTAACACTAGATATTTGATATTATATTGTTACCATTAATAATTATGTCATAATTGTTAACATTAATAAGTGACAATGGCATTTGGCTATTTAAAAAGTCCATATATTTTAGAGAGACATACCAAAATAAATACGGATGAAATGATATGATTTAGATTTGTTACAAAATAATCCTGGCTTACGGGTGGGAGGGTGGAAAGCATGGGAGATTGGGGCATAAAAAAACACAATTAGCCATGTGCTAATATTTGTTAAATTTAGGGAACAGGTAAATAGGGGTTCACTGTGCTGGTTTCTCTACTTTCACATAAATTTTAAGTTTACCATAATTAAAAAATTAAAAAGCTAATTTAAAAATTTTGAAGTGAAAGGCACTAATAAGTACTATTTTTAAATTTTATATATTTTAAATTACATCTATGAATCTATCACTGAATAAAGACTAGAAATATCTCACATTAAGAGGATGTCAGTTGATCAGAACCTTCCTTCACATACTTCTGAGTTGTGACTTAAAAAAAAAAAACAGAAAACAAGGTAAATATAATCTTCATTACATTAAATGTAAAATGCTCCAAAATTTTAGGTAGCACTAAAATGCTGGTAATTATGGTTTAAGATGCTTCTTAACTATAGAGATGTTGAAATGTGAAAATATGTGCAAATTAGAATTGATGAAATTAAATTAACAGGCCAGATTCAGCCACTGACTTTTGGTTTCTGACTTAGGATCAGAGTATCTGAATACCAAGCATACACCAAGTAATCTTTAAGATGGAGTATCATCATTAAAAGAAGAAAAACGAAGACTTGTGAATGATAGGTACTAGAAAGGGTGATTTATTATTTTCTATTTTGAGAGCATTTATAAAGCTCGGTATAAACTAGGTTTTAGAAACTGATGATTTAGATTTATGGTTTGCTTTGCCCTCATGTCCCTGATGATGACGGGCCTATAGTACCTGCCCTCAAGTGGCAATGAGCAGAGCAACTGAGCACCACCTTCTATTTGGGAGTGTGCTCCCCTGCCGCAAATGCTGTTTTTCCTATTAATTGACAGAAGAACTCTGCAGGGTTGGGCAGGTAAACAAGAAGCATATTCAGAGGATCATTCAGCATTATTCTTTCTTTGACTCAATTCCATTTTCTTTTGATGACTGAAGTTTTACAGAGTTTCATTCACTTTATTTCATGTAAATTTAATTAGGACTAGAGTAAAGGTGTCCTAAAACTACATTTCATTATTTATTTGCTGTAAATTTTTTTAAAATACATTCAAATGTTCACAAGTGTCAGGCAGTAAATACTCTTAAAGGGAGAGAATCCTAAAATAAATAGTTTAAGCCAAAGCTAAATGTTTACAAATAGATAAAATAGAAAAAGTAAATATTAAATATATGATTTTAATATTGTACCAACTACTTTACTTTTCAAAGTAAGCTTCTCTTCTCTTCCGTAGCTCTTCTGAAGTAAGAGGTGTACTTGATGTTTGTGGAATATCTTGAGATATATTTCTGGAACTACCTGAAAACAAAAGAAAACAAAATGAAAAACAATCACTTTATTTACCAATTCAAACAATGATATGTTTATACTTACTTGAGCAAGCTTTTAAAAAGTATCTTCTTAAAAATATTCTGCTACTATTCTGTAAACATAAGAAAGGCTCTGAAAGTCTCCAGGAAAAGTCTGAATAGAGCGATTCAAATCTAACCTGTGTGCATGGCAACCAACGCTGTCATCCCTCTGTGACGTGGCGGATGTGAGGACTTAAGTCCAGCAAGCAACCTAGTAGGAAGAGCCACTGACACCACACTTGTGCACTGTCTTTAACTTACCAGAAAATCTGTATTTTCAAAGGCACTGAATTCCTAGAAACAACTTAAATGTGGATGATCAATACAAACCCATTCTCTGTATTCCTCTATCCTCAAACATTTGGAGACCACAATAACTTATGTATGTTTCCATATTCTCGCTTAATAATTGTACCAACCATAGATTCTGCACAAGTTGTAAAATAAAGTGGGAAGAAGAGTGAAATATACAAAAGTATCTGAAATTATAAAAGCTGTTGTCTGTCCATTATTGGTCTGATCCAACAGGACTTCAATTAGTGGGACTGCACATCAGACATGGAATACTCAAGAGATATGCCAGGATGCTTGAGAGAAGCTCAGGATAAAATAAAGGATAAAAAGGACAATCTTCATAATTGAACCTCAATTTTCTTTACATATTTAAGGAATTGAACTGAGTAATTCTATTCGAAAGTAGAAGGCAAATTCACATTAATAAGATTTTTTTTTAAATACCAAAAAAAACCCTCAAACTCCTCATACTTTTAAGTTAAGTCACTTTAAGCTGTGTCCCACATTTCCCTCCACCTGCATTCCCCAGGGGATCTGTCTTTACTCTCCTCAGCTTATAGCACTATAAAAGGGGGCCCATCAAAGTGGGCTCCAGCTGTTAAGTTGTATAGCCATTAAGTATTAGATTTTTGTAAAATCTTTTTATACTCTCTGTCTAGGCCAACAGCATACATGTGGTAAGACAACTGGTCTCAGTAAGTGTCCTCCCCATTTTGCCCCACAAAGACTAACCTCAGTTTATTGCTATGTTAGTACACTATAATCAAATGGAACAACCAGAAATAAAAATATAACTAGTCCTAACATAATATAGGTTGTCAAGTAATTTACCTTAAAGGAAAGCTAAAAAATAATAGTCATTGTACATCACCATTGTTTCTGCAGTAAATGTCCAGCAAATTCTACTAATAGTACAATTAACTTCCAGGATAACTAAGGGTAATCTGAATTAATTTTTCAGCAACAAATAAAAGTACATGTCAGAAGGTGTATACCTTGCATACTGAGCTGAATAGCCCTGCGGAGATCTGCTTCTTCATCTTCCATGTCAATTTCTTGGCGACTTAGTGCCAGAGCCCTCTGCAAATCTTCCTCATCTTCATCTAACATGCCTGACCCATCATTTGCTTCTAAGACTTGTTCTAGATCAGTTTTTTGGACTCTAAAGAACAAAAGCACAAATTATAATTGCAGACCAGTCTCTATTTTAGATATAAAGACATTTATAAACCAAAGATTCTATGTAAATAAAAACTTAAAGACCTATACCCTGAAAACGACAAGACACTCTTGAGAGAAATTAAAGAGGACACTAATAACTGGAAATACATTCCATGCTCTTGGGTAGGAAGAATTAATATTGTCAAAATGGCTATCCTGCCTAAAGCACACTACAGATTCAATGCAATCCCTATCAAAATATCAATGGCATTCTTCAATGAACTAGAATAAATAGTTCTAAAATTCATATGGAACTACAAAAGACCCCAAATAGCCAAAACAATCCTTAGAAGGAAGATTAAATTGGGGCGAGATTACGCTCCCCAACTTAAAGCTCTACTACAAAGCCACAGTAATCAAGACAATTTGGTACTGGCACAAGAACAGAGCCATGGATCAATGGAATATAATAGAAAGCCCAGATATAAACCCAAGCATATATGGTCAATTAATAGACAATAAAGGAGCCATGGACATACAATGGGGAAATGACAGCCTCTTCAACAACTGGTGTTGGCAAAACTGGACAGCTACATGTGAGAGAATGAAACTGGATTACCTTCTACCTCCATACATAAAAGTAAACTCGAAATGGATCAAAGAGCTGAATGTAAGTCATGAAACCATAAAACTCTCAGAAGAAAACAGGCAAAACTCTCTTGAATATAAACATGAGCAAATTTTCCTCAACACAGCTTGGGCAAAGGGAACAAAAACAAAAATGAACAAGTGGGACTACATCAAACTAAAAAGCTTCTGTACAGCAAAGGACACATCAGTAGAACAAAAAGGAATCCTACAGTATGGGAGAATATATCCATAAATGACCCATCTGATAAGGGGTTAAAATTCAAAGTATATAAAGAGCTCACACGCCTCAACACCCAAAATGCAAATAACACAATTAAAAAATGGGCAGAGGATCTAAGCAGACACTTCTCCAAAGAAGAAATTCAGATGCCAACAGGAACATGAAAAGATGCTCCACATCGCTAATCATCAGAGAAATGCAAATTAAAACCACAATGAGATATCACCTCACACCAGTTAGGATGGCCAACATCCAAAAGACAAGCAACAACAAATGCTGGTGAGGATGCGGAGAAAGGGGAAACCTCCTACACTACTGGTGGGAACGTAAATTAGTTCAACCACTGTGGAAAGCAATATGAAGGTTCCTCAAAAAACTAAAAATAGAAATACCACTTGATCCAGGAATCCAACTCCTAGGGATTTACCCTAAGAAAACAGGATCACAGATTCAAAAAGACATATGCACCCCTTTGTTTACCACAGCGCTATTTACAGTAACCAAGATATGTAATCAATCGAAGTGTTCATCAGTAGATGAATGGATAAAGAAGATGTAGTACATATACACAATGGAATATTATTCAGCCATAAGAAGAAAACAAATCCTACCATTTGCAACAACATGGATGGTGCTAGAGGGTATTATGCTCAGTGAAATAAGCCAGGTGGAGAAAGAGAAGTACCAAATGATTTCACTCATCTGTAGAGTATAAAAACAATGCAAAAACTGAAGGAACAAAATAGCAGCAGACTCACAGAAACCAACAATGGACTAGAGGTTACCAAAGGGAAAGGGGTTGGGGAGAGTGAGAGGAAAGTGAGGGATAAGAGGATTAAGGGGTTTTATGATTAGCACACATAATATGGGGGGGGGCACGGGGAAGGAAGTGTATTATAGCACAGAGAAGACAAGTAGTGATTCTATAGTGTCTTACTATGCTGATGGACAGTGACTGTAATGGGGTATGTGGTGGGGGCTTGATAATAGCGGGGAATGTAGTAACCACAATGTTGCTCATGTGAAACCTGAGCATAAGATTGTATATCAATGATACCTTAATATAAAAACAAAACAAAAAGTCTTACACATTCTCTGGCAGATAAGGCCTACTAATAAAAAGTTACGTTGTGCTGTGAATCCAAGTTAAATATTTAAGTAGTTCAAAGAGTTGATTCAAATTTGAACCAATAAACTTTACTAAAATACAGAGGTCTAAAAAAATCAACAATAGAAAAGATGACACATTCAATGTAAGCATGAAAAATTTAATTCTTGTAATGAAATGCTATCATTTATTCCATACTGCAGGCTTAATTTTACCTCTGTTCTTTTAATTGTGCTAATTCTTCTCCAATAAGTTTTGGTCGATGCATCTGTTGGACCCTGATCATCTGCAGGAGTTGGTCAGCTTCACAGTCTGGCAGGTCACCCTTAACAACAAATATAGAATAACCTAAAAAAAAGGCAAAAATAAACTAAAACGGCTAGTAAGAGATTCAAAGTCAATTAAAAAGGACAGTGGAGTGGGAAGAATTCCAGCCGTGGAGCCAGAAAGACCTAGGTTCAAACAACGTTCTTACACTTACTGGCAGGGTGGCCTAGGGTAAGCTTCTTTTAAAGTCTGACTCACTTTTTTCATCTGCAAAAGGGAAGAGCCACCTCACAGAGTGACTATGAGAAATAAATGAACTGCATCTGAAAGGGCCTATGAAAACAGTGCTGGACTAAGTAGGCTACTCATTAAAATGTTAACAGAGAGGCAGGTAAAGGACTAAGAGTAAGGAATTTGGAGTCAGACTGCCAAGGTTTTAATCCTAGCATTCAGAATTCCTAGTTGCAAGGTCTCTACTAAATCACCTACCCATCTCTATCTTGGTTTCTTCAATTGTTAAAACAGATAATACAGATACCTTCCTTAAGAGATGTTGCAAGGACCCAAATAATGTGTGTAATAATATGAATTAAGAGTAAAATGACTCATCTGTGGAAATAGCTGCACCCCCTCCCCACCACTGATACACACAACCCACCCCCCAGTTAAAAACAGGAGCTGAGAAGCCAATACCCCAAATCTAGTCAAGATGTTGAAGACGTGGTTCATGTTTTAAAAGAATTACACTGATTCTGTAAATTTTTTTATAAATATGATTCTAGAGAGCCAGTTTTCTAAGCTGGATAATCAACACAAAAACTGAATATGGGTGGGCTATACCTAAGTCATTCTAACCAATTTAAGCTTTTCTACCATAAATTTCTCTTAAACTTTGGTATATATCATTGGTCTTATTCAAGACTTTGGATTTCATTGTAAGTGTGCTGAGGAGACATTGAAGGGTGAAGAGTGAGGGTGTGCCATAATAAGCATTACATTTTTAAAAAAGCACTCTGGGCTGCTTTACCAATTTAATATACATAGGAACTGGAGTACAAGAAGAGTGATCCTTACTAAAATGGAAAACATGAGGGATAGCATGTATGAGGAGAAAAAAATCAGTCTTCTGTAGTCATGCTCAGTTTTAAATCCATTCTGGATTCTCTGAGTGGAGACTGGTCAAAGTTAAGAGTTAGGTGTTCAGGGTAGACATCTAGGCAGGATAAAAGTTTAGGACTTATCAGCACATAGATTTTATTTAGATATATTTAAAGTAACAGGACAGCACATAATCAAGAAACTGTCCAAGGACTGAACTCCAGGTTACTTCAATTATTAGAGATTGTAAAGAGTAAGATCCACAAAAGGAATCTGAAAGAAAAAGCCAATGAGATACGATGATAACCAGAGCGAGGCCTGGAAGCCAAGTGCGGGCAGTGTTTCACCAAGTGAGGATAGAGTTAGGACCAAGATTTTAGGCAAAAAATAAAAGAGATGCAAGTATAAAATCAAAGAAGCAGAAACACTATAAACCTATATGTGAGTTGGAAAGAACAAAATGACCAGCCCAGTGGCAATAAGCACAACAGTGCCCAGACTGCTCTCTAGATAACATTACTAAAAGGGCAAGAAATATATAAGAAAAGCCTGAATAAGATGTCATATGAGAAAGAAAGCCCTGAAAGGCTACAGTGGTCATTTCTGAAATTTGGGAGTCAACTTCTAAAGGATACCCCTGGTCCAAGATGGGACAGTTTGAGTATTAATAGGAATAATAATTACAATGGCCTAAAACACATAAGCTATGTTTTAATGGATTGGTTTACAGTGACACTTCAGTAAAACAAACAAATAAGCAAAAAAACCCCAAACTAATTGGTTACCATTGGAGGAAGGACACAATGAAACCCGTTCATTTTAAAAACTGATGAAAGGAAATAAATATTTATGCCATATGAACTATATTTAAGGATAACCAAGTAACTGATGAGGGAAAGTTTGTTTGTATGTTAAGTATTCCAGCCGATAAATTATGGAATGACAGGAATCAAATACCACAATTTTGCAATCCTTAATGAAATAATGGATGTAGGCATTGATCTATAGCTACTCAAATCACAAAACAGAAAAGAACCACACATCAACTTCCACACCATCTGTGAAGTTTTCCACCGTTCCCCCAACATCAGCCTGAATCTGATCAAGCCTCTAAATCTAAGGACCCGTCCACTGGGAATCCAGGGCTCAGAGGAAAATAAAGACGTAATCAGCAAAATTCAGAATTTGGGAAAGAACAAATGACCCTGTATCTTCAAAAAATTCAAGGAAAGAATAATAAGGAAACCTATAGTTGGATTTAAATGACATATCAATCTAACACAATCAGTATACCTTATTTTGACCTGGTTAAACTGTAAAAAGCGTAAGAAACAACCAAAAAGATTAGAGATTTGAACATTGAAATGGTATTTGATGTTATTAAAGCATTGTGGTTAAATTTTTTAGGTGTATTTATGGTATTGGGGCTATATAAAAAAGGACATTTTTAAAGAGTCCTTTTAAAATTTTACTTAAAAACTTATAGAGAAAATGATGATAAGATGTTGAGTATTTGCTCAAAATAAACAGGGGAAGGAAGCTGGTATGGTATGGATAAAACAAGATTGGTCATGCAATAAATGTAGAAGCTGGGTGAAGGATACATGAGAGTTCATCACATTATTTTCTCTAATTTTGTATTTGTTTGAAATAATTTTCAGAAAAAAGTTTTGTTTAAACAGCGGTATAATCAACTATACCCTCACATAAGATGATGTCAAATAAAAAGACTGAGGATTGAATACCGGTACTGGCAAACACAGAGGCCATTGGTGACGCTGAGAAGGGGGTTTCTCAGTGACACACTGGTTATGATAGTGTGACTGGAATGATTTCATGAACAGATGATACACTAGAGGGGAAAATAAAAATGCAAGGCAGCTGGACTTTCCTGGTGTTAAGAGAAGCTTTTTCTTTTTAATCAATGAAGATAAAGAGTTTACTCTCTGCTAATAGGAATAATACAGAAAAGACGGGTAACTGGTCATACCCAAGAATGGAGAGACAAAAGCAGGTGCAAAGATCTTGAGTAGGTGAGAGGAGATGGGAACTGGCTCCAAAGTGGAGAGACTGGTCTTAGGTATGGGGGACAATTTATCTATTTTAATAGACTCAAAGCATAGGAAGAAAATAGGTAAATTCATAGATTTGCTGGTAGGAAGATGAGGAAGTTCTCTCTCAATTGCTTCTGTTTTAGTAGAATATAAAGGCAGGCCATAAATTAGGCATCAGGGAGAGGTCTGAAGAGACAGGTTGTGACATAATCATCCTGGAGAGTGGTAAGTGAACTTACTATAAGAACAAAGGCTCATTTGAAGTCTGTGATTTTAAGTTTAAAGCAACATAAATAATCATACTTTATGTTATTACTCAGCCATGTTCAGTTGCTCTGCTGCAGGAGTGGACAAGCCCAAGATTTGGCTTCAACCAGGGTTGGGATTTTGTCATGAAAGTATGATGGCAGCAAGAAGGAGAAAGGAGTTGAAGAATGCAAATGAGAGATTACAATGACAGGCTATAGAAAAGCAGCAGGATAAGACAGGAAGTAAGGATCCAAGGGAATGTTTGGGCTCTGGGTAGGGTTTAAAAAATTGTTGGTATGGGGGGAATCATGGAAAAAGATGGCAGAGTAGGAAGGCAAGGACTAATCCTCCTCCCAAAAACACATAAAAGAAGAAAGTACAGCAAATACAACTAAACCTGAAAATGACCTGAAGACACAGAACTCACTACCTACACCTGGGGAAGAAGAAAAGACCTCATAGGAAAAGGAAAGTGGCAAAGCCAAGATCTGATGGGACCCGAGCCCTCCCCGCCCGCCCAGCCCACAGGCGGGAGAAAGAGGGGATAGGGGCCCAGGATCACTGAACATCTTACCCTGGAGATCTGCTCTGGGAAAACAAGCTCACATTACATGGTGCTCTGGTGATTAGTGGGTCTGGACAAAAAAGACAGGCAGAACACTTGGGAAGGCTGAGATTCCAGCTGCCTGTGGAGAACAGGCATGCTCCATCACTCTGGTCCTGCCACTCCCCCCACCCCCCACCCAGACAAAAGCAAGGCGGATAGTCTGAAAGATCTCCCAGCAGCAGGAGGGTGCCACAGGGGTGAGTGTTCGATGGAGCTCTCTTCTCAGGAGAAAGGGCAGGTGGATGATACCTCCAGCCCACCCTTGGCCCAACAGATCAGGAACTCTCAGGAGTCCCAGACGCTCCATCCGCCTTGCTGGCAATGCAGCCCCGAGACTCCTCCCTGTATGCACGGCCGGCGAACAACCCATGTGGTCCAGCAGTAGTGTCAGATTTTGCTGGCAGGGAGACTCTCCTAGCTTTCTCCAACCAGGGAGGTGCCTGGGAAGCTCCTTCCTCCCAGCAGGCACCAAGTCCTGTGTGCCTGTGACCCCTACCATTGCTGTTGACCAGGCAGAGGGCAGCCCAGCCCACAGCTACTTCAGCAGACTTCTGCGCTGATCACAAAGGCCCAGCTGAAGCAAACTGCCTAAAATAAAACCACTATAAGCCAGACAGAGAGGTGGCCCCGCCTACTGCACACCAACAGTTGGGGCTCCCATACCCCAAAGTAAAGAGTCTTGAGCTTCTGGGCACTACAGGGTGCCTCCTCCATAAAGCTATTACTCCATAGGAAGAAACACAGAAACCCTGGCAAAATGAGGAGGCAGAGGAATATGTTCCAAACAAAACTACAAGACAAAACACCAGAAAGAGTGCTGAATGAAACAGCAATCACCAATCTTCTTGATAAATATTTCAAAATAAAAGTCATAAACATGCTCACGGATCTATAGAAAAATATTCAAGATCTCAGGGAGGACTTCAACAAAAAGATAGAAGACCTGCAAAAGAGCTACTCAGAGCTGAAGAACACAGTATCTGAAATCAAACATACACTGGAAGGATTGAATAGATTATCACAGGTTGAAGTTGTAAAAGATACAAAATCAGGGAGCAAGAATAAAATGAAGCCAAAAAACAGAGAAAAAAAGGATCCTTAGGAATGAAATAATAGTAAGAGGGCTGCGTGATGAATCCAAACAGAATAATATTCGATTATAGGGGTACCAGAAGGAGAGGGGGAGACAAGGGATCTTTGAGGAAATAGTTCCTGAAAACTTTCCCAGATTGGGGACAGAAATAGACTAAGGTCATAGAAGTACAGAAAGCCCCTAACAAAAGGAACCCCAGGAAGACAACACCAAGACATATGATAATTAAAATGGGAAAGATCAAGGACAAGGAGTACTGAAAAAAGCCAGAGAGAGAAAAAAGATTACTTATAAAGGAAACCCCACCAGGCTATCTGCAGATTTCTCAGCAGAAAATTTACAGACCAGAAGGGAATGACATGATATATTTAATGTATTGAAAC
Organism: Smutsia gigantea; assembly: GCA_032199065.1. Classification (NCBI taxonomy): domain Eukaryota; kingdom Metazoa; phylum Chordata; class Mammalia; order Pholidota; family Manidae; genus Smutsia; species Smutsia gigantea. The sequence goes on from JAVSCE010012638.1 coordinate 73,848, forward strand.
AGAAGGACCTCCAACCAAGAATTCTCTACTTGGTAAGATTATCATTTAAATTTGAAACAGAGGTTAAACAACTTTCAGATAAACGGAAGTGGAAGGTATTTACTACGACTAAGACAGCTCTACAGGATATGTTAAAGGGACTGCTATAGATGGAAATGTTCCTAAGACTAAATAGCTTTCACCAGTGAAAATAAACCCACAGTAAAGGTAGTAGACCAATTAACTACCAAGCAAGTATGAAATTAAATCAACTACTCACAAAATCAGTCAAGGGATACACAAGAAGTGCAGAATACAACAGCTAATGCATAAAGTGTGGAGGAGGAGGAGGAAGAAAGAAAACAAAGTACTTCTAAATTGTGTTTTAAAGAGAGTAATCAGCAATTGAAGATAGACTATTAGATAGCAAGGAAGCTATCTCTGAACCTTTGGTAACCACAAAACTAAAGCCTACAACAGATACACACACACACACACACACACACACACACACAGAGAGAAAAAAAAAAGAAAGAAGAATCTAATCACAACACTAAAGAAATCCATCAAATAACAAGAGCATGAGAAGAAAAACAGAGAGGAGATATAAAAACAACCAGAAAAAAATTAATGAAATGGCAATAAGTACATATCTATCAATAATCACCTTAAAATTAAATGGACTGAATGCACCAAGTTAAAGACATAGAGTGGCAGAATAGATAAAAAAAACAAGACCCATCTATATGCTGCCTTCAACAGACTCACTTCAGACCCAAAGACATAGACTAAAGTGAAGAGATGGAAAAAGATAATTCATGCAAATAATAGGGAGAAAAAGCAGGGGCAGTTATCAGACAAAACAGATTTCACAACAAAGAGAGTAACAAGAGACAAAGAGGGACATTACATAATGATAAAAGGGTCAGTTCAACAAGAGGATATAACCATTATAAAGACCTATGCACCCAGTATATGAGCACCTAAAGATGCAAAACAAATACTAACAGAATTAGAGGGGGAAACAGACTGCAACACATTCATTTTAGGAGACTTTAACACACTTCACTAGACAGAACAATCAGACAAAAAATAAGTAAGGAAACAGAGGCACTGAACAATACCTTAGATCAGACGGACTTAACAGACATCTATAGAACATTCCTCCCAAAAGCAGCAGGATAGACATTCTTCTCAAGTGTACATGGAACACTTTCCACAATAGATCACAAACTAGGCCACAAAAAGAACCTCAATAAATTCAAGAAGACTGAAATTGTATCAAGCAACTTCTCAAATCACAATGGTATAAAACTAGAAATAAATTACACAAAGAAAACAAAAAAGACTACAAACACATGGAAGCTAAACAACATGCTTCTAAATAATCAATGGATCAATGACCAAATTAAAACAGAAATCAAGCAATACATGGAGACAAATGAAAACAACTCAACAGCCCAAAACCTGTGGGATGCAGTGAGGGCAGTTCTAAGATGAAAGTACATAGCAATACAGGCGTACTTCAGAAAACAAGAACAATCCCAAATAAACAGTACAAACTCACAATTAAAGAAACAAGAAAAGAAAAACTGAGCCCAAAGTTACTACTAAGAGGGACATAATAAAGATCAAAGCAGAAATAAATAGGGCAGAATAAAACAATAAAAAAAAAATCAATGAAACCAGGAGTTGGTTCATTGAGAAAATAAAAGAAATAGATAAACCCCAAGCCAGACTTATCAAGAAGAAAAGAGAGTATACATACATAAACAAAATCAGAAAGGAAGAAGGAATAATCAAAACAGACAACACAGAAATATAAAGAATTATTAGAGAATACTATGGAAAATTATATGCCCATAAATTGGACAATCTAAAAGAAATGGACAACTTTCTATAACAATATAACCTTCCAAGACTGACCTAGGAAGAAACAGAAAATCTGAACAGACCAATTACCAGCAATGAAATTGAATTGGTAATCAAAAAACTACCTAAAAACAAAACCCCAGGTCCTGATGGCTTCACAGTTTCACAATTTCAATCTTTCTGAATTTTATCAAACATTTAAAGAAGACCTAATACTGAAGGGACAAAACAGCAGCAGACTCACAAAACCCAAGAATGGACTAACAATTGCCAAAGGGAAAGGGACTGGGTTGGGTGGGTGGGAAGGGAGGGAGAAGGGGGATAACATGCATTATGATTAGCACACATAACGTAGTGGGGGCACAGGGAAGGCAGTATAGCACAGAGAAGACAAGTAGTGACTCTACAGCATCTTACTACACTGAAGGACAGTGACTGTAATGGAGTATGTGGTAGGAAATTGATAATGGGGGGAATCTAGTAACCACAATGTTGCTCATGTGATTATATGTTAATGATACCAAAATAAAAAATAAAATGAAAATAAAGAAGAGCTAATACTCATCCTTGTTAAAGTATTCCAAAGAGTAGAAAAGGAGAGAATACTTCCAAATTCATTCTATGAGGCCAGCATCACTCTAATACCAAAACCAGACAAAAACACTACAGAAAAGGAAAATTACAGACCAATATCCCTGATGAACATAGACACAATAAACCTTGACAAAATATTAGCAAATCAAATTCAAAAATACATCAAAGAGATCACCCATCATGACCAAGTAGGATTTATTCCAGGGATGGAAGGATGGTACAATATTTGAAAATCAATCAACATATACACCACATCAACAAAAAGGAGGACAAAAATCACATGATCATCTCAATATGTGCTGAAAAAGCATTTGACAAAATTCAACATTCATTCACGATAAAAACTCTCAACAAATGGGTACAGAGGGTATATACCTCAACATAATAAAGGCCATACATGACAAACCCACAGCTAACATCATACTTAACAGTGAAAGCTGAAAGCTTTTCCTCTGAGACTGGGAATCAGACAGGATGCCTTCTCACCACTTTTGTTCAACAGTCTACTGGAGGTCCTCGCCATGGCAATCAGACAACACAAAGAAATAAAAGGCATCCAGATTGTTAAAGAAGTTAAACTGTCACTGTTTGCAGACATGATATTATACATAGAAAACCCCACAGACTCCACCAAAAAACTATTAGAATAACTGAATTCAGCAAAGTTGCAGGATACAAAATTAATACACATAAATCTGTTGCATTCCTATATACTAACAATGAACAATGAACAAATAACAGAAAAAGAAGTCAGGAAAACAACTCCATTTACAATTACATCAAAGAAAATACGTGGGAATAAATCTAACCAGAAAGTGAAAGTCCTTTACTCTAAAAACTGTAAGACACTCATGAGAAATCAAAGTAGACACCAATAAATGGAAATCTATGCCATGCTCATGGATAGGAAAAATTAATATAATTAAAATGGCCATCCTGCCTAAAGCAATCTGTAGATTCAATGCAATCCCTATCAAAATACCAACAGCATTCTTCAATGAACTAGAACAAATACTTCTAAAATTCATATGGAACCACAAAAGACCCTTAATAGCCAAAGGAATCCTGAGAAAGAATAACAAAGCTGGGGGGATTATGCTCCCTAACTTCAAGTTCTACTATAAAGCCACAGTAATCAAGATAATTTGGTACTGGTACAAGAACAGACCTATAGATCAATGGAACAGAATAGACAACCCAGATATAAACCCACACATATATGATCAATTAATATATGATAAAGGAGCCATAAATATACAATGGAGAAAAGACAGCCTCTTCGACAACTGGTGTTGGCAAAACTGGACAGCTCCATCGAAGAGAATGAAACTGGATTATTGTCTGATTCCATACACAAAAGGAAACTTGAAATTGATTAAAGACCTGAATGTAAGTCATGAAACCATAAAACTCACAGGAGTAAAAAGACAGGCAAAAATCTCTTGAATATAAGCATGAGCAACTTATTCCTGGAAACATCTCCTGAAGCAAGGGAAACAAAATAAAAAATGAACAAGTGGGACTATATCAAACTAAAAAGCTTCTGTACAGCAAAGGACACCATCAGCAGAACAAAAAGGCACCCTACAGTATGGGAGACCATATTCATAGTATATTCATAACTGACACATCTGATAAAGAGTTAACAGTCAAAATATATAAAGAACTCATATACTTCAACGCCCAAAAAACAAATAACCTGATTAAGAAATGGGCAGAGGACCTGACAGACATTTCTCCAAAGAAATACTGGTGGCCAATGGGCACATGAAAAGATGCTCCCCATTGCTAATCACCAAGGAAATGCAAATGAAAACCACAGTGAGATATCACCTCACACGAGTTAGGATGGCCACCATCCAAAAGACAAGAAACAACAAATGCTGGCAAAGATACAGAGAAAGGAGAACCCTCCTACACTGTTGTGGGAATGTATATTGATTCAACCTAGTGGAAAGCAATATGGAGGTTCCTCAAGAAACTAAAAATAGAAATACCATTTGACTCAGTAACTCCACTCCTAGGAATTACCCGAAGAAAACAAGATCCCTGATTCAAAAAGACATATGCATCCCTTTGTTTATCACTGCACTATTTGCAATATCCAAGATATGGAAGCAACCTGTGTCCATCAATAGATGAATAGATAAAAGAAGATGTGGTACATATACACAATGGGGTATTATTCAGCCATAAAATGAAAAATCCTCCCATTTGCAATAACATGAATGTTATCTAGAGGGTATTATGCTCAGTGAAATAAGCCAGGTGGAGAAAAAACAAATACCACATGATTTCACTTATATGTAGAGTATAAAAACAAAGCAAAACAGAAGGAACAAAACAGCAGTGGACTCACAGACATCTAGAAGGGACTAGTGTTTACCAAGGGGGAGGGTTTGGGAAGGGTGGGGGGTAGGGATATGGGGATAAGGAGTCACAAAAATTTGCAATCACAATATAATTTGGTTATGGGGACAGTAGTATAGCATGGAGAATACAGTTAATGATTTTGTAACATCTTACTACATTGATAGATAGTGACTGCACTAGAGGGGGTGAAGATTTAATATTATGGATAACTACTGAACAGTGGGTTGCATATTTGAAACCAACATAAGATTGTATATCAATGATACTTCAATGAAAAAATTGTTGGAATGGGAAAAATAGAGAAAATATGGTATAAAGATAGCAGGCAACAGAGTAGGATGCTTGTAAGTGGGATTTCAAAGTAGTACGATTACCAGAAATGACAAGAGAAGAGAGAAGAAAATTATCTTTGGATGTAAGAAGCAAGGTATTGGATTGGATTGGTTTTTGATGTAGAAATCACTAAGAATGATGAAAAGACCTGAAATAAAAGACAGTGAGTCAAATCCCAAAATCCTAAGAGGAGGATCACAGATGACTGCCAAAGATCAGGGAGAGTTTCATCCAGTGGCGTGTATTTCAAGGAGCTAGAGTTTTTAGGAAGAACAGTAGCCTAGAAGGAGCAAGGAAAACAAGAACACCCATCCCGCCCCCTGACTCTGTTAGTCTGTGGGGCAAGGAGGAGGAGCCTCGACGAGCGGGACACAAAGGCAACAGCACACTCGGGGAGCGTTAGGCGTCAGTGAGACCTTGGACTCAACAGTACCATCCAAATCAGCTAATGTTCACTACGAGAACTATGTAAAGATGATCTCACTGCCACTGCTACAAGAACAGTACCGTTACGTTCTCTTCTCATGAGCTAGTTTCATTTAGCTACTTTGAAAGATAACATTATAAAATGTTCAGTCTTTACCTTCCTGTTGTAACTGAGCCAAGAAAAGTGCAAGGTATGTGTCTGATATTAATTCTGGACCCGTCAAGAGAGAATTCAAGTTGAACCACTGGAAAAAAATTGTCAATGTTTAAGTTAGTGTACAAGTAAAATATCACATATTAAGAATAGATATAACCCATCTAAACTTAGTAAAACTGTCTAAATACTGAAAACATATCAAAGTGAGATTTTTAAGTAATTAAATAATGTGATCTTAAAAACCTGAAGTAGAATGCTGTGGATTTATTATTAATTGCTTTTATAAAAATAAAAGTTTGCCTTAAGTCATAAACTGGAAATCCCTCCCCCAAAAATACATTGGTAGATAGTGACTACACAAAAGTGTCTGATAGCTAAAATTCTTTTTTTTTCAAAGCATCAGTAAACTCTAAATAATCACATTATATTGATGTGACTGCTAATTTTTAGTCAAGAGATTTCAATTGCGAGAAAGCCAGACATTCCAGGAAGAGAGTACGTACTCACCAACTCATTTCAAAAAGATCCCAAAGCCACTACTGCATGTAATTAACATCATTTAGTCACTACTAAATAGGAGTCCTAATTTAACTCACAAGATATGAAAGTTTCGAAAATTACTGTCAGAACCATGAGCAACTACTTTTCCTGGATTTTGACAGAGATAATAATGTTTTTTTCAGTCATCTTTTTCATTACACAGGGATCTCAGACAAAAGAGTCTATAGTGAAAACTAATTTTAAACAAAAATGTAAATTTGAGCCAAAGATAAGACAAAATTTGACATTTCCTATATTTGCCAAAGATACAGTATTTTAAAATGTGAAATTTCTATTTTGAAGAACTAAAATTTCAAAAATTTTCAAAATAGTAAGTTTCTATGCAAATCAATACAAAAGAACTTCTGGAATCTGTGTCTTCAGATCTTAAAAATCTCCAGTGATTACTTTATACAGAAGAAGAAGAATACTTGGTCTTACTTTTTTTTTATTTTGGTATCATTAATATAAAATCACATGGGCAACATTGTGGTTATTAGATTCTCATTACCAAATTCCCACCACATACCTCATTACAGTCATTGTCCATCAGCACAAGATGCTATAGAGTCACTACTTGTCTTCTCTGTGCTATATTGCCTTCCCCATGCTCCCCACTACGTTATGTGCGCTAATCGTATTTCCCCTTATTCTCCTTCTTCCTCCCTTCCCACCCACCCTCCCCAGTGTCTTTCCCTTTGGTAACTGTTTGTCCATTCTTGAGTTCTGTGAGTCTGCTGCTGTTTTGTCACCTCAGTTCTTGCTTTGTTGTTATAATCTACAGATGAGTGAAATCATTTGGTACTTGTCTTTCTCCACCTGGCTTATTTCACTGAGCATAATACCCTCTAGCTCCATCCATGTTGTTGCAAATGGTAGGATTTGTTTTCTTCTTATGGCTGAATAATATTCCATTGTGTATATGTACCACCTCTTCTTTATCCATTCATCTAAAGATGGACACTTTGGTTGCTTCCATATCTTAGCTATTGTAAATAGTGCTGTGATAAACATCAGGGTGCATATGTCTTTTTGAAACTGGGATCCTACATTCCTAGGGTAAATTCCTAGGAGCGGAATTTTTGGGTCAAATGGTATTTCTATTTTTAGTTTTTTGAGGAACCTCCATACTGCTTTCCACAATGGTTGAACTACTTTACATTCCTACCAGCAGTGTAGGAGAGTTCCCCTTTCTCCGCATCCTCACCAGCATTTGTTGCTCCTAGTCTTTTCTATGTTGGCCGTCCTAACTGGTGTGAGGTGAATTTCATTGTGGTTTTGATTTGCATTTCCCTTTTAATTTGTGATGTGGAGCATCTTTTCATGTGCCCATTGGCTATCTGAATTTCTTCTTTGGAGAAGTGTCTGTTCAAGTCCTGTACCCATTTTTTAATAGGATTATTTGCTTTTTGGGAGTTGAGGCATGTGAGTTCTTTATATATTTGGGATGTTAACCCCTTGTCAGATATGTCATTTACAAATATATTCTCCCATACTGTAAGATGACTTTTTGTTCTGCTGATGGTGTCCTTTGCTGTATAGAAGCTTTTTAGCATGATGTAGTCCCATTTGTTCATTTTTATTGTTTCCCTTGCCCAAGGAGATGCATTCAGGAAAAAGTTGCTCATGTTTATATTCAAGTGATTTTTGCCTATGTTTTCTTCTAAGAGTGTTATGGTTTCATGACTTACATTCAGGTCTTTGATCCATTTTGAGTTTACTTTTGTGTATGGAGTTAGACAATAATCCAGTTTCATTCTCTTGCATGTAGCTGTCCAGTTTTGCCAACGCCAGCTGTTGAAGAGGCTGTCATTTCCCCATTGCATATCCATGGCTCCTTTATTGTATATTAATTGACCATATATGGTTGGGTTTATATCAGGGCTCTCTAGTCTGTTCCATTGGTCTATGGGTCTGTTCTTGTGCCAGTACCAAATTGTCTTGATTACTGTGGCTTTGTAGTAGAGCTTGAGGTCAGGGAATGTAATCCCCCCAGCTTTATTTTTCCTTCTCAGGATTGCTTTGGCTATTTGGGGTCTTTTGTTGTTCCATATGAATTTTAGAAGTATTTGCTCTTGTTTGTTGAAGAATGCTGTTGGTATTTTGATAGGGATTGGATTGAATCTATAGATTGCTTTAGGCAGGATGGCCATTTTGACAATATTAATTCTTCCTATCCATGAGCACTGGATGTTTTCATATATTGGTATCTTCTTTAATTTCTGTCAGGAGGGTCTTGTAGTTTTCAGAGTATAGGTCTTTCACTTCCTTGGTTAGGTTTATTCCTAGGTATTTTATTCTTTTTAATACAATTGTGAATGGAATTGTTTTCCTGATTTCTCTTTCTGCTAATTCATTGTTAGTGTATAGGAATGCAACAGATTTCTGTGTATTAATTTTATATCCTGCAACTTTGCTGAATTCAGGTATTAGATCTAGTAGTTTTGGAGTGGATTCTTTAGGGTTTTTTATGTACAATATCATGTCATCTGCAAACACTTGGTCATGATTTTTTAAAGCTATAAATAAAACCCAGAGTCTAAATCATCTCAGCAGTGTCCTGCCCTGGTTTTACTGCCTAGTTGATTCCTACTTGGGTCAGTCTGTACTGTATCACACCTCCCTACTTTATCTCAGCTCCTCAGGAGGGACATTAAAAAATAACTATCTAAGATGAAGGCTTAGGCAGCTGACTTAAAATATAATAGCAAGGTTTTGGGTTTTGATTTACTTTTTATGGATTTAATTCAATGCACTCTCTTGATTTCATTTTGTTTTTTGCTTTGTATTATTTTAGTTTTGAAAACAGCTCCATTGAGGTATAATTGACATACCATAAACTGCACATATTTAAAGAGCATAATTTGAGAAGTTCTAACATAAGTATACTCCCATGAAACCATCACCAAAATCAAAAGATTGAACATATTCACCACTGCCAAGTTTCCCATACCCCTTGTAATCCTTTCACTCTTTGCCTTCCTCATCCCCAGGCAACCACTGCTCCATCTGCTTTCTGTCACTATAGATTAGTTCGCATTTTCTAGACTTCTATATAAATGGAGAGGCATACGGTATGTAGTAGCCTGTGTCTACCTTCTTTTATTCAGCATAACTATTTTGAGATTTATCCATGTATTAGCCATTTTCAATAACTCTCCTTCAAAGATTTAAAATTATAATAAAAAAGACTTTAAAGAATTCTGTTTCAAAATGGTACTATGTATACAAAGATAACGTAATTATTTCTAAAAATAACAGTTTAGGTACATTTCTTGATCTTAAGAAAGGCTCATCACAATGTAAGTTGGTCATGGGGATGGTAGTACAGCATGGAAAATATAGCCAACAATTCTGTAACATCTTATTACATTGATAGATAGTAACTGCACTAGAGTGGGTGAGGATTTAATAATATGAGTAACTGTTGAACCGTGTTGTGTATTTGAAACCAACATATGACTGTATATCAATGATACTTTAATAAAAAAAAAGAAAGTCTTGCTTAAGACACATTCCATGTTTTTTTCTTTTAATGGCAATAATATTGTGTAGATGTATATATTACATGGCATTTTGGAATGTGAACAATCTTGTTATGCTAAAGCAAACACAATTAAAAACTTTTACTCATGCTGGACACTATTTCAGGTTGTGTGACACTACTGTGATAAACAGAAATCTGTAAAAGTAATGGTTTACTGATAGAATTTCTTTAATATACAAAACCACTTAAAAGTAATCATGCTTGTATTGTCTTAACTAAAGAATAAATCTCTAAGGGAAACTAATACTGTCTTTTAAAATAGCAAATTTCTACCTATCAAAATCATGCCATAACATACATTACTGGTGAATTTAAGGCATGAATTCCTTACATCTTAGTTGCAAATGGAGTGCAGAATGAGAAAAAAAGGGAACAAGGAGAAACATTACCTGTTTTCCTAATTTTCTAACTGTAAACCAGTGTTCTTTATAATTGCATATAAATGATCTTTCATTTCTAGAAAATGAAAAAAGTATATACACAATATTAATTAGAAACAGTACTCATATTCATTTAGTTTGTCCAATGGCAAATACTATACATAACTTATAATTCAGGATGTTTACAGTTAAGTACCACTGACTTTTAAAAAATTACAACACTGTGCATCTTTCTGCAGATTAGTAATGCCATGCAAAAATGATGGCATCACACGCCACTCAAGGATCAGCTATGGCTGCCAGACACTGAGGTGTCAGAAAGGCTCAGTGGGCAGATGTTCATGGACATCCCCAAAAGATAAAATAGGAAAATCTGAGCGAATGGAACAGGGAACACCAAAACAAAAGCATTCAAAATATTTTTTCCTTCTTTGAAAAATTATAACTTTAAAAATCAAATTTAGGAAATGTAGGAAAAGTAAAATGAAATCTTACATGGGATCGACTCTGAGCCTCTGGTACTCCGGACTGTTGAACAGGATTAGTTCTAAACCCCAAACTTTCAAGGCATTGCTTATCACCTGTTAAAACAATAGCAACTTTTCATGAGCAAAACCCTTCATTTCCAAATTTAAGTAGTGTAGCCATGTTAGTTGTATGAACAATTGTATTTCATATATAAATTCCCCAGAAGGCTATGGTTTTAAAACTGTGTGTGTGTGTGTGTGGGGTGTGTGTGTGTGTGTGTGTGTGTGTGTGTGTACAGATACATCACGCCACACAGCTGGGAAACAGCAAGTAGGGACCTGGCTCGGGGCCTCTGATCCTGGCCTATTACCTGCAATGTCCACAGTGAAGCACTGGGTGGAAATGCTGGTGAATGGGGAATCCAGGTGGCAGGACAAGGGGAATGCACACAGAGATTTCACACAAACAGGTCCCTCAAAAGAGGTTCTGAAAGAACTCTGGATATACCTCTCAGGCGTTACAAACAGAATAAAAGACCCACAGGTAAGATAAAAGAATTTCACAAGTACATTCACTCATAGAATTCAAGAGGAGCTAAAAGTTAAAAAAAAGAAAAAATAAATAAAGCCACAGACCACAGTAATCCAATCCTATCCAGGTAAGCTGATTTAAATGGAAGGCAGTGAGGTGTTGCACTGTGTCAAACTTACACAAGAGATGGTAAGTTGAAAACACTGACTGACTGGAACTACCTGGTTATTAAGCACCAAATGCAAGTCCAATCCTCTCTTTTCAAAAAGTCTTACTCTAAATTGAAGATTTTACAATCCTAAATTTCATATTTATCTATATGAAAATCTAGCACTCTATAGTCTTACTCTGTTAGACACACAGTTTATTGGAGGAACTTCTGAAGGTCACATCATGACAGTGACTATGAAAGGCTGTGAAAAGATACTCAGCTTAACAGTGCCTGGGACATAAACAACACTTCGTACATGGTTGTCACTACTTACTTGAATAGAGAAAAAACCACTGTCATCCATATTTCCAGAAGGCTGCTGTATAATTTGGACAGGTAATTGAGGCAGAGGTTAAGGGTGGGGAGAGAAGGATAAAATTGTCATTAGTGTGCGTATTTAAAATAATATCCTGTGCATTCCCCAAGAGCAGAGTTATAATTAACAAGTCAGATCCCCGTAGGAATAGTTCATCCTTTTCTCAGCAATACCCTCTGTAAGTTTAAAACCGATACCTGTAAAAACGTGCGATAGTCTTCACTGGTAACTCCTCCCTCTGCCATCCTCATCCTCTCTTCTTCATCAAGTTGATGTGCAATTGAAGATAATTCCACGGGGCTGAAATATTCTCCTTGCAACAGATTATTCAAGCAATGCTGAGCACAGAGTGAGCCTTCTTGCTGGTATTCCAAAACAAAGATTCAAATGTGATTTGTTAAACATATTTTGTACAGCATTATCCCCTAAAGAGGAATTTAATTAACTTAACACAGCCTTTTTAGCTTTAGACAGGCATGATTAATAAAGAACTTGCCTTTTCATTTTTTATGTTTTCTAATTCTACCACCAATAAAACTATTTAGCTATGTGATCCAAAACTTAAGAATCATGTATATTAAACATTATCTAGCATCTATCAAATACACCAAATCTCATATTTTACTAAAAACTACTCTGTAAAAACACTTAGTCTCCCTCACAGTCAGTACCAAAATAAACACATCTTTGGAGATTCCATGGCAAATTACTAATGCTGGAAGGGAATTTTAATCCCTAGAATGTTTGCTCTTTTAGCACGATAATCTCGATCCGATCTAAATGCTTGTTCATGGAATTCAAATCCAAATGAAGAAAACAAATGAAGAAAATCAAGAACTGATACAGGTAAGAAAAAATCTGTTTGATGCTAATGAAGACTTGTAACTACAGCGCCAAAGTTCTCTTCAGGGAACTCCACACATAATGTACGCGCAGGGTGGTGCAGTCAGCCAATGTCCAAAAACCACCACTGGAGCTCATTTCCGGACAAGCCAGCAAGAGGCTGCATGCAAGCTCAGCTCCCCATGGGATCACTGGCTTCCTTTTATAGGGGGGTGGGAGGGTGGGAGTACAATTTCGCATGCAATCCAGGGTCTACAGCTGCTGGGCAGGTGACTTTCTCACTGAACTGATACCCCAAATCCAAATCCAGGCTGCCTGGCATCGAGCGGCCTGCTTTTAACTCTCCCCACAACAACACTGCTTTCCCAAGCCTGACCTGTAAAAACAGAGACTCGAGGGTCTCTTACCCATTTTTCAGTAGAATATAATTGAATGAAGGATGAGATCCTTCTCTGTGAACACAGACCCCAAGTTTGCCTTTCTGTGGGATAATGGCAGATATAAGAACGCTTTCTTCTCCTGCTAACCCTGGCCCTCTTAAGTTTTCCCTTTCTCCAATAAAGTCTATTCCTTAACCTAGTCTGTCTGACCTTGTGCAATTTGTTCTGGGCTATATTACACAATAGATGGTGACCCCAAAGAGCAATACCTTGCAAGACATAGTTTTCCTGATGAATTAGTTTTCAAGGAAAAAAATTCCACTGCTGAAAAGATATAGGGTAATGTATATAATGCCATAGGAGGGCAGCACTGAGACAGTCTGGGTGTGACACAGGACCAATATAGGTTTATCTTCAAATTTTGGTGTGGAATAATTTGCCTGAAGCTAAAGAAGACACTAGCTATCTCTCAAGTCACTGCCACAATGGTGAGAGAGGTCTTGTTTTCACCTCTTTTTCCTTCTACTCTATTCCTACTGGCAGAAGCCAACTCTCAATGAATAGCAGAATGTGAACTGAAGGGATATACAAACATCCTATTTATATTCTATTGAAAAACGGGTAAGAGAAACAAGTATTCACAACAGGATAGCCAAGTAGCTGAAATACACAAACGGTGTTCCACAGCCCATCAGGGAAGAGTATATTAAAACCACAATTTTTTACTATTTTAAATTTTAAGTATTACTACACACTCTCCAGAATGGCTAAAACGTTGGAGGGGATTAGAGACATAAAACAATCATAGGCTACTGGTGGAAGTAAAAATTAATATAACCACTTTGGAAAACTGTATGGAGTAGCTACTTAAGCTTAACATATACCTACCCTATGATCTGACAATTCCACTGCTAGGTAGATAATGCAAACAACAGAAATGCAAACATATATTCATCAAAAGACATGTATAAGAATGTTCATAGAAGCACTAATCATAATGGCCCCCAAACTGGAAACTACCCAAATGCCCTTCAGAGTAAAATGGATGAATTATGTTATATCACAAAGGAATACTACGTAACAATGAGAATGAATTAACTACAACTACCTGTAATAACATGGATGAATCTCTCAATGTTAAGTGAAAGATTCAAAAGAGCACATACTGGACAATTTCATTTACAAGAACAGAAAAACAGGCAAAACTTATCTATGATGTTAGAATTCAGAATTGCACAGGAGTGGAGATGGGGTGGAGAGTGAGTTAGTACCCGAAAGAGGGCACAGGGGGCTAACAGGATGTAGGTAAATGTTCTGCTACTTGATCTAAGCATTATTTACATATGTCTGTTCACTTTGTGAGATGTCGTTGAGCTGTCTTCTTATGATCTGTGTGCTCCTACATGCGTTATACTTAATAAAAAATTCAAACAACAAAAAATCCTTTGCTAAGATACAGTCAGGTATCTTAAGATACAGCTAATCTACACATCGATAGCTGCCTAATACAGTGACTAGATACAGATTTTTCTGGGAACAGTCCTAATGCAAATTTCTGCCCACCTGTCAGGCTACATGCCTCAGTTTGGGGCTCTCAAGCTATGGTCACCATATTTAATGCCATAGAAAGAAGTAATGGATCTAAATATTTTATATAAAATTTTTCTGTATAAAAAATTAGCTTAACATGAATGAAAAATAAGCACTTAAAATCAACCTTGCCTAAGTAAAACTGTATTGTTACATAGGAAAGAATATTAAGTTCTATACATCTAATATGATTTAATGAAATTTACAACCACTTTTTAAAGTCATAAGATGAATCAAATTCAACACAGATCTCCAAAATTTAACAATGGCCCCACCTAAGATTATGCTCCCCCACCCCCAGCCACCTCTTTCTCATCAAGCTTTAACCAAAGTTGGACAGAAGTTCACTTTGCTGTAGTCCAAGTTCAGTGGTACTGATATTCCATGAGGTAAGGCCCAGACTTCATTGTATTGGGATCAGAGGGTGAATAAATTGAATCTTCCGTTTTTCCAATATGTTTTATAAAATCACAAAGGGTAACTGCAACCAAATCATTTCCTCATTGTCCTCAGAGTCTTCAAGACCAACCTGCAACTACTTCAAACTCCCAGCAACACTACTGACTACACCAGAAACCAGGCATAAACCTAAGAGCATGCTCAGAAATGGCCTAGCTGGGGCCACGAGATCAACCAAGCAGCACTGCCTCATCTCCTCTCAGTGATAACAAGGTCCCACACCTTATTATGAGAACAAACAGAAGCAAACACAAGCATCTGAGTAACAACGATGGCCAGCACTTCTATAACACTATGTGCCAGGTGGCATTCTAAGCACTTCTAACTCTGAGGCCACA
>JAVSCE010012640.1:0-23584 GCA_032199065.1 Smutsia gigantea
TGATAAGGCTCACCAGGGTTTTATTAATTTTATTTATGTTTTCAAATTGACATACATCATGATAAGTGTAAAATGGGCAATAATTGGTTGATTGTGAAACTATATATTAACACAGATACGTTTACGAATTTTAAATAATAGGACAGAAACTAGAAAAATATAAGATAATCAAAAATATCTGTTCAGAAATTATTGAAGAGCTGTTGCTATGAAGTGTATGGACCTAAAGTCCAGAAAGTAACAATCATTTCCCTTCTGAGAGAAAATCAACTGTAATTCCAGAAGGATGAAACCATGGACAGAGTGTCAGCTTGCGCCTAAGCAGAGACATTCCTGGGGCCAGGTGACCACAGCAGGCTTTCTAAACCCTGGGTGCTGCCATGATGAGGCCTGAAGCAGTCCCCATCAACTCTCCTGCTATTCCCAAAAGAAATTTCTGAGAACATTTCAGCCCTAGAGGACATTTCATCTCTAGAAATTGAATGAAAAACGTCACACGCAAGGAGTTACGCTTTGGGGAAGACAGAGAGTGGCAGTGGGCATAAGTGGTACATCATGATGAAGTGGGATTCATCCCAGGGATGCAAGGATGGTAAAACATTCGAAAATCCATCAACATCACCAACTAGATCAACAAAAAGAAGGACCAAAACCACATGATCATCTCCATAGATGCTGAAAAAGCATTCAACAAAATTCGGCATCCATTCAAGATGAAAACTCTCAACAAAATGGGTATACAGGGCAAGTACCTCAACATAATAAAGGTCATATATGATAAACCCACAGCCAACATTATACTTAGCAGCAAGAAGCTGAAAGCTTTTCCTTTAACACCGGGAACAAGACAAGGATGCCCAATCTTCCCACTTTTTTTTTTTGATATCGTTAATGTACAATTACATGAACAACATTATGGTTACTAGACTCTCCCTATTATCAAGTCCCACCACATACCCCATTATAGGCACTGCCCATCAGCGTAGTCAGATGCTATAGAATCATTACTTGCCTTCTCTGTGTTATACTGCCTTCCCCATGTCCCCGCCCCTACATTATGTGGGCTAATCGTAACGCCCCCTTTTCCCCATTATCCCTCCCTTTCCACCCATCCTCCCAATTCCCTTTCCCTTTGGGAACTGTTAGTCCATTTTTGGGTTCTGTGAGTCTGCTGCTGTTTTGTTCCTTCAGGTTTTTCTTTGTTCCACAGATAAGTGAAATCATTTGATACTTGTCTTTCTCCGCCTGGCTAATTTAACTGAGCATAATACCCTCTAGTTCCATCCTTGTTGTTGCAAAGGATTTTTCTTCTTATGGCTGAATAATATTCCATTGTGTATATGTACCACCTCTTCTTTATCCATTCATCTACTGATGGACACTTAGGTTGCTTCGTTTTCAAAAAAAAAAAAAAGTGGGGAGAGTGGGCATCCTTGTCTTGTTCCCGATATTAAAGGAATACCTTTCAGCTTCTCGCTGTTAAGTATAATTTTGGCTGTTGGTTGGTCATATACGGCCTTTATTATGTTGAGGTACTAGACCTCTATACGCATTTTGTTGAGAGTTTATATCGTGAATGGATGTTGAGTTTTATCGGATGCTTTTTCAGCATCTATGGAGATGATCATGTGGTTTTTGTCCTTTTTTATGATGTAGCGGATGATGTTGATGGATTTTCAAATGTTGTACCATCCTTGCATCCCTGGGATGAATCCCACTTGATCATGATGGATGATCTTTTTGATGTATTTTTGAATTTGGTTTGCTAATATTTTGTTGAGTATTTTTGCATCTATGTTCATCAGGGATATTGGTTTGTAATTTTCTTTTTTTGTGGTGTCTTTGCCTGGTTGGTACTAGAGTGATGCCGGCCTCATAGAATGAGTTTGGACGAATTCCCTCTTCTTCTACTCTTTGGAAAACTTTAAGGAGGATGGGTATTAGGTCTTCACTAAATGTTTGATAAAATTCAGCGGTAAAGCCATCTGGTCTACAGGTTTTGTTCTTAGGTAGTTTTTTGATTACCAATTCAATTTCTTTGCTGGTAGTAGGTCTGTTCAGATTTTCTGTTTCCTTCTGGGTCAGCCTTGGAAGGTTGTATTTTTCTAGAAAGCTGTCCATTTCTTCTAGGTTATTCAGTTTGTTAGCATATAGATTTTCATACTATTCCCTCATAATTCTTGGTCTTTCTGTGGTGTCCATAGAGATTTTTCCTTTCTCATTTCTGATTCTGAATATGTGTGTAGACTCTCTTTTTTTCTCGGTTAGTCTGGCTAGGGCTTTATCTATTTTATTCTCTCAAAGAACCAGCTCCTGGTTTCACTGATTGTTTCTATAGTTTTATTCTTCTGAATTTTATTTATTTCTGCTTTAATCTTTTTTGTGTCCCTCCTTCTATTGACTTTGGGTCTCATTTCTTCTTCCTTTTCTAGTTTCATTAATTGTGAGTTTAGACTGTTCATTGGGGATTGTGCTTCTTTCCTGAGGTAGGCCTGTATTGCAATATATTTCCCTCTTAGCACAGCCTTGGCTGCGTCCCACCGATTTTGCGGTGTTGAGTTATTATTTTCATTTGTCTCCATATATTGCTTGATCGCTGTTTTTATTTGGTCATTGATCCATTGATTATTTAGGAGCATGTTATTAAGCATCCATGGGTTTGTAGCCTTTTTCATTTTCTTTGAGTAATTCATTTCCAGTTTCATACTTTGTGATCTGAGAAGATAGTTGGTACAATTTCAATCTTTTTGAATTTACTGAGGTTCTTTTTGTGGCCTAGTATATGATCTATTCTTGAAAATATTCCATGTGCACTTGAAAAGAATGTGTATCCCCGTGCTTTTGGATATAGTGTTCTGTAGCTGTCTGTTAGGTCCATCTGTTCTAATATGTTGTTCAGTGCCTCTGTCTCTTTATTCATTTTCTGTCTTTTTGAACTGTCCTTTGGAGTGAGTGGTGTGTTGAAGTCTCCCAAAATGAATGCATTGCATTGTATTTCCCCCTTTAATTCTGTTAGTATTTGTTTTACATACGTAGGTGATCCTGTGTTGGGTGCATAGATATTTATAGTAGTTATATCTTATTGTTGGGCTGACCCCTTTATCATTATGTAATGTCCTTCTTTATCTCTTGTGACTTTCTTTGTTTTGAGGTCTATTTTGTCTGATACAAGTACTGCAACTCCTGCTTTTTTCTCCCAATTAGTTGCATGAAATATCTTTTTCCATCCCTTTACTTCCAGTCTGTGTATGTCTTTGGGTTTGAAGTGAGTCTCTCGTAGGCAGCCTATAGATGGGTCTTGTTTTTTTATCCATTCAGTGACTCTACGTGTTTTGATTGGTGCATTCAGACCATTTACATTTAGGGTGATTATCGATAGGTATGTACTTATTGCCATTGCAAGCTTTAGATTCGTGGTTACCAAAGGTTGAAGGGTAATTCCCTTACTATCTAAAAGTCCAATTTAACTCACTTCGTATGCTATTACAAACACGACCTAAAGATTCTTCTCTTTTCCTCCTTTTTCTTCCTCCTCCATTCTTTGTATGTTATGAATCATATTCTGTACTCCTTGTCTATCCCTTGGGTGACATCTATTTAGCCTTAGGAATACTTCCATCTATAGAAGTCCCTCCAAAATGCACTGTAGAGGTGGTTTGTGGGAGGTACATTCTCTCAGCTTTTGCTCATCTGAAAATTGTTTAATCCTTCCTTCAAATTTAAATGATAACCTTGCAGGGTAGAGTATTCTTGGTTCAAGGCCCTTCTGCTTCATTGCATTAAATATATCATGCCACTCCCTTTTGGCTTGTAAGGTTTCTGTTGAGAAATCTGATGGTAGCCTGATGGGTTTTCCTTTGTATGTGATCTTCTTCCTCTCTCTAGCTGCTTTTAAAAGTCTGTCTTTATCTTAATCTTTGCCATTTTAATTATTATATGTCTTGATGTTGTCTTCTTTGGGTCCTTTGTGTTGGGAGACCTGTGCACCTCCATGGCCTGAGAGACTATATCCTTCCTAAGATTGAGGAAGTTTTCAGCAACTACCTCCTCAGTGATACTTTGTATCCTTTTTACTCTCTCTTCTTCTCTGGTACCCCTATAATGCGAATATTGTTCCGTTTGGATTAGTCACACCATTCTCTCAATATTCTTTCATCTTTAGAGATTCTTTTTTCTCTCTGTGCCTCACCTTCTTTGTATTCCTCTTCTCTAGTTTCTATTCCATTTACCATCTCTTCTACTACATCTAATCTGCTTGTAAATCCCTCCTTTGTATCTTTCATTTCAGATATGGAATTTCTTAATGATTGAATCTCTGTCTTAATTTCATCGCTGAGTTGTTGAATATTTTTCTGTACCTCCATAAGCATGTTTATGATTTTTACTTTGAGCAGTCTTCCAGGAAGATTGGGGAGTTCAGTTTCCTTTTCCTTTGCCCCTTTTTCTGGGGCTTATGAGATTCTGGTCTGAACCATGTTGTTTTGACATTTCATATTTCTGTGTGGTGCCCTCTAGTGCCCAGCAGCTCCAGTCTCTAGAGCTGCTCAGCCCCTAGAGTGTGGTTAGGGTTCGTAGGGGGGCGTCGCTGGTTCCTGGGGGGAGGAAAGAGCTGTTTCCTGATTCCTAGCTGCAGTGCCTGTCTCCAATATCAGAGCCAGTGGGCCGAGTACAAACGCGTAAGCCTCTGTGCTTTGCGTGTCTAGATGTTGTAGGCGGGGCCTCCCTCTGGCTGGCCTGATGTCAGCACAGTGACTGCCCCATTGCAAGCCGTTGCCGGTAGGCCAGGAGGAAGGCTCCGCAGGCTGCACGTCCCAGTGGTAGGCCTCGGAGCTGAGTAGCTAGCCAGGGTGATGGAGCACCTGAAGCTCCTCAAAGTTCCCAACATGCTGGGCAGAGTGCGCCTAGACAACCTTGTCCAGCTCTCACTTGTCCTGAGCAGCTAGCTCTGTGCAAACCCTGCCCCTTCAGCAGTCCTCTCACTGCGAGGAAGACTCTCAGACCGCCTGCCTTTCCTTTATCTCAATCTCTCAAGCACTCCACCCGTCCTAGCTCCCCAACCCCACCAATCTCCACAGCACCACACAATGCAGGTTTGTGCTCCAAAGCAGACCTCCAGGGCTGGAAGTTCAGAAGTTCTGGGCTTCCACCGCATTCCCGCTCCATTTCTCTTACTCCCGTCGGTGAGCTGGGTTGGGGGAAGGCTTGAATCTAGCCGAATCAAGGCTTTCATACGTTACCCTGCTTCGTGAGGTCTGCTCTGTTCATGAGGTCTGTATGCAGTCTGGTGCAGCCTGTTTCCCTGTTGCTCTTTTAGGGTTATTTGTATTAAGTATATTTTCTTACTGTATGTGGTTTTGGGAGGAGTTCTCTGTCTCACCTCTCATGTCGCCATCTTGAATCCTTCCTCCACTCTCCCCACTTTTATTCAACATTGTTCTAGAGGTCCTAGCCACGGTAATCAGACAACACAAAGAAAGAAAAGGCATCCAGATTGGTAAGGAAGAAGTCAAACTGTCCCTGTTTGCAGACAACATGATATTGTATATAAAAAAACCCTAAAGAATCCACTCCAAAACCACTCGATCTAATATCTGAATTCAGTAAAGTTGTGGGATACAAAATTAATACAAAGAAATATGTTGTATTCCTATACACTAACAACGAACTAGCAGAAAGAGAAATCAGGAAAACATTTCCATTCACAATTGCATCAAAAAGAATAAAATACCTAGGAATAAACCTAACCAAGGAAGTGAAAGACTTATACTCTGAAAACTAAAAGACACTTATGACAGAAATTAAAGAAGATACTACTAAATGGAAATACATCCTGTGCTCATGGATCAGAAGAATTAATATTGTCAAAATGGCCATCCTGTCTAAAGAAATCTACAGATTCAATGTAATCCCTTTCAAAATACCAACAGCATTCTTCAATGAACTAGAGCAAATAGTTCTAAAATTCATATGGAAATACAAAAGACTCAGAATACCCAAAGCAATGCTGAGAAGGAAGAATAAAGTTGGGGGAACTACGCTCCCTGACTTCAAGGTCTACTACAAAGCCACAGTAATCAAGACAATTTGTTACTGGCACAAGAACAGACCCATAGACCAATGGAACAGACTAGAGAGCCCAGATATGATCCCAAGTATATATGGTCAATTAATATACGATAAAGGAGCCATGGATATAGAGTGGGGGAAATGACAGCCTCTTCAACAGCTGGTATTGGCAAAACTGGACAGCTACGTGTAAGAGAATGAAACGATTATTGTCTAACCCCATACACAAATGTAGACTCAAAATGGATTAAAGACCTGAATGTAAGTCATGAAACCATAAAACTCTTAGAAAAAAACATAGGCAAAAATCTATTGGACATAAACATGAGCAACTTCTTCATGAACATATCTCCCTGGGCAAGGGAAACAAAAGCAAAAATGAACAAGTGGGACTATATCAAGCTAAAAAGCTTTTGTACAGTAAAGGACACCATCAGTAGAACAAAAAGGCATCCTACAGTATGGCAGAATATATTTATAAATGATATATCTGATAAAGGGTTGACATCCAAATTATATAAAGAGCTCACTCACCTCAACAAACAAAAAGCAAATAAGTCAATTAAAAAATGGGCAGAGGAGCTGAACAGAAACTTCTCCAAAGAAGAAATTCAGATGGCCAACAGGCACATGAAAAGATGCTCCACAGCGCTAATCATCCGAGAAATGCAAATTGAAACCACAATGAGATATCACCTCACACCAGTGAGGATGGCCAACATCCAAAACACAAACAACAACATGTGTTGGCGAGGATGTGGAGAAAGGGGAACCCTACTACACTGCTGGTGGGAATGTAAATTACTTCAACCATTGTGGAAAGCAGTATGGAGGTTCCTCAAAAAACTCAAAATAGAAATACCATTTGACCCAGGAATTCCACTCTTAGGAATTTACCCTAAGAATGCAGCAGCCCAGTTTGAAAAAGACATATGCACCCCTATGTTTATCGCAGCACTGTTTACAATAGCCACGAAATGGAAGCAACCTAAGTGTCCATCAGTAGATGAATGGATAAAGAAGATGTGGTACATATACACAATGGAATATTATTCAGCCATAAGAAGAAAGCAAATCCAGACATTTGCAACAACATAGATGGAGCTGGAGGGTATTATGCTCAGTGAAATGAGCCAGGCAGAAAAAGACAATATGAAATGATTTCACTCATATGTGGAATATAAGAACAAAGAAAAATCTGAAGGAACAAAACAGCAGCAGATTCACAGAACCCAAGAATGGACTAACAGTTACCAAAGGGAAAGGGAATGAGGAAGATGGGCGGGAAGGGAGGGATAAGGGGGTAAAGAGGGTATTACGATTAGTACACATAATGTAGCGGGGACGGATATGGGGAAGGCAGTATAACACAGAGAAGACAAGTAGTGATTCTATAGCATCTGACTACGCTGATGGACAGTGACTGTAATGGGGTATGTGGTGGGGACTTGATCATAGGGGGAGTCTAGTAACTGTAATGTTGCTAATGTAATTGTACATTAATGATACCAAAATAAAATTTAAAAAATGCTTACAATATGCAAATACATATCAATATAAATCAAGATTTTAATAATGTGTTACCAGAACAAATTATAGGAAAAATTAGATGCAAAACCTTAAATAAGGTTGTAACTGTCATCTAGAATCTCTACTATGTCATATACTAAAAATTAAGAATGTTTACTGGAGCCTAGTTTGTAATAGCAAAAGTCTGGCACCAACCTAAATCTAAATGTTCACCAACAAGGGTTCGATAAAACATATATGATGGTATATCTGTACAATATGTGGACATGACAAAGAACATGATGGAGATTGTATGCTGATATGGAACAATTTCCAACATATATATCATTTAGTGGAGAAAATAAAGGATAGAGTAGAACAGAGTATACAGTATGCTTCCATTTGTATAGAAAGAGAGAATATCTAGAGATATGGACTTGGAATTTATGGAAAGAGAAAAAATTACTTTTCAGTATACTGAATTTTAGAAAAAACATTTTATTTTGAAGTAATTATTGACTCACAGGTAGTTACAAACAAAATGTACAGGAAGGTCTTGTGTACCATTCTCCCAACCTCCCCAGTGGTAACATATTGCATAACTATAGTACAATATCAACGCCAGGAAATTAACATTGGCACAATCCCCAGTGCTAATTCAGATTCCACCAGTTTGTACATGTGCTCTGTGTGTGTGCAGGCATGTAACTCTGAAATTTGATCACGTGTATAACTTCACATAACCATCACCAAAATTAAGATACAGAACTGTCCTACGAGCACAAGCCTCTTTTATGCTGTCCTTTATTGGATCACCTACCTCTTTACCCCTCAGTGCCTAAGCCCTGGCAAACATTAGTCTGTTCTCCCCTATAATTCTTTTATTTCAGGAATGTATACCTGGCATCAGGCAGTATGCAACCTTTTGAGACTGGCCTTTTTTCCCACTCAGCATAATAGTAATTCATCAGAGTTGTTGTCTGTATCAATAGTTCATTCCTCTTTACTGCTGAGTAGTATTACATGGCATGGATGTGCCATGGTTTAACCATTCACCTGCTGATGTACATTTGTTTCCAGTTTTTGATTACACTTAAAGGATCTGTGAAAATTCATGTGCAGGTGTTTGTATGAACATACACATTCTCTGGGATAAATGTCCAATAAATAGTGCAATTGCTGTACATATGTAAGCACATGTTTATTTCTACAAGAAACTATTGGACTATTTTCTAGAGTGGCTATATCTTTCCACAGTCCCACCAACAATGTATGAGACATCCAATTTCTCTACATTCTTGCCAATATTTGGTATTGTCACTATTTTTTCTTTTAGCTGCTCTGAAACATGTGCAGTGATACCTCATTGTGGTTTTCATTTGTATTTCCTTACTGACTAAGGTGCTGAACATCTTTTCATGTGCTTATTGCCATGTGTATATCCTCTTTGGTGAAATATCTGTTCATATCTTGTCCATTCTCTAGTTAGATTGTTTCTTATTATTTGAGTTTGAGAGTTCTTATATTCTCGGTGAAAGTCCTTTGTTGGGTGTATTGCACTTTTTATCATGTAAAATTTTATGATATTCAAGTAAATATAAAGGAAGATATTGTGATCACGAAAATAGCTACAATATTTATATTTATGGCTTGAAGACTGACTCAATGTTATAAGTTTGAACTTATAAAATAAATTTACATAAATCTAAAATCTACTTTAGAACTTATTTCAACTGTTAGAATTTGTTCTTTCACTTAAAAAAAGGGTTCCTCTGCTTTAAAAGGAAGGCAGATAAAAACATCTGTTGTAGGTGATACAAACTAATGGAAGGTTTTAAAGAGGGAGTAACCATGATCAAGTTTGGATTTTAGAAATATTGCTTTGGTAGTCATTTGGAAAATAGATTTGGAAGTAAAAAAACTGGTGTTTAAGAAACCATTTAAAAGGTTATTTTCAATTGTGAATTGAATTATTAAGACAAATTTCCAGTCAGATCAAAAGGAGAAAGGACTCAGGCATTCACTGAGGGCCTACAATGATGTGTCAGGCATTATGCCAGGAATTTAAAGATGGAATACGACACAGTTTCCACCTTTGATTGGCTTTCTGCCTACTGGGGGGTGTCAGCCAGGGAGGGAGATGACTGTAATACAGAGGTGGGGTAGCATTAGCGTAGGAAAAAGGTGAGCACTAGATGAGGGGGCAGGAGTTGGAGGTAGTCAAAGTTTCTTCAAAGGGATGATATCAGAGCTGAGTATCGAAGGGCAAAATAGAATTATCCACATGAAGACAGAAGGCAGGCACTTCTGGCAGAGGAGCATTTCCGGCAGAGGGAGCAGTACAACGACAGGCAAGGGAGAACTTGGCATGTTTAGTATGGCTAAGCAGATGTGAGGAAGGGGTGGGGAGGGGGGGAGCTAGCCAGGTGTGCAAGGCTGGAACACAAAGGCCAAGCTAAGCAGCGTGGTACAAAGTGCGGAGCTCTGGGAAGAGCCCTAAGCAGGGATATCCAGTTTAGGAAGAACAGCTGGCTGCTGGTTGGCAGATGACCTGAAAGGGTACCTGACTGAAGATAGGGAAACCAGCTGCTAAGCTTGCTATAAGCTAAGAAATGATGAAGGCCTGAACTAAGATAGTGGTAGGAGGGTTAGAAAAGAGAAAGGGATTTGAGGTGATAAAATAAGACTGACAGGACCTGGTGACTGGTGGGACTGGGGGGAGCCAGAGTGAAAGAACAGTATGGAATGATACCCTGGTTTCAGGCTTGGGCGGCTTGGGGGATGTTGGTATTATTTACTGCAGTTGATGGACGGGCGGGTTTAAAGAGGCAGGGAGGGATGAGGAGTTCAGTTTTAGATATGTGGAATGGGAGTTGCCTCTGGGACGTTCATTAGATGCCCCACAGCAACTACACTTACAGGCTGAAATGTAGGTGTGGGATATGGACTGGAGATAGAGGTTCGGGATTGGCAGCATATGGGTAGGAGTCATAATAAGCATCTAAGTGGGTGACACCACTTAGGGTGGTGCAGAGGTGATGGGTTGAACAGTGGGAAGAGAAAGCAAAAAAAAACCCGGGACAGAACATGGGTTGTTTCAGATATGGGCAGGCAGGAGGAAGAGCCTGAGAAAGAGTCTTCAGGAAAATAAGGGGAAACCTGGGAGAGGGTAGTGACACGGGAATAACAAGACTGTCTAGAAGAAGGGGAAGGGTGACAGACACTGTGGAATCACAAAGTAAGAGGAGGAATGCAAAAAGCTAATGGATTCAGTTGCTCAGGCCATTGGATGACCTTGGCAGGGTCAGTTCCAATGGGATGGGGATGGAAGGTTGGCAAAAAAGCAGAGTGAGAGGAAAAGAAGAGGCAGTAGTATGAGGAAGATAAAGGATTTTGTTTTGTTTTAAAGTGGGAAGGAAAAAAACCCAGCAGAGAACATACAAGTACAACAGCACAGAGATCTGAAACAAGAATACTGTTTGGAAAACGAGTAGATTGCTGAGGCTGGAACCCTGTAGTTTGTGGGGAGGTGGTGGAAGATGAAAATGGAAATACAGAGGGGCCCCAAAATGACAGAATTTCAGAGAAGAAAAAGTACAATGGAAGATGAAATGGTTACAAAAGGCAACCCTGAAAACCTCAAGACTTAAGTTGGACCTTGAGAGATGGCTATGTTGTAGGTAGTATGATGGGGCAGACGGGAATGACTGCATTCTGGGAGAAGAGGAAATGGCTGTGATGCAAGTGCACAGAATCCAGAATTAGCAGGTTGTGCTGTGGAGGCTGTGTAGCTGGAGTGGAGAGTGTGGGCAGGGAAGCTGGGAAAGACGCCTGGGGGAGTAGGCTGGGACCAGGGTACAAAGGGTCCAGAAGGGCTGGTTATGGTTTTTAGCTCTCATCCCGTAAGCAGTGATATGCCACTTAGTGTCTAATCAGTAGCGTACCATGTATTAATGGCATTTTAAGAAGCTTAATGTACTTATTGTATTTAGCATGGAACACTTCCTAGGAGCCAAAGTTTTAGGAGGCTCTTGCCCACATGTGCAAGGTGAAGACCTGGACTTTGTAGAGGCAGCAGAAACAGACTGGAAGTAGGTGCATCTCCACAGTACTGCTAAGGAAGAACTAACAGCAGGTAGTGGGTGCTCATTCCAAATAGGGGAGCTCATGCTCAGTGCAATAACTAGCATAATGGAAGAGGAAGAAGAAAAAGTAAGAGCGATTGAAAAGGAATAGTCTGAGGTAGGAAAAGAGCTAGGAGACTGAGGGCTTACAAACCAGGAAAAGAGCAAGAAAGGTATGTTCGAGTGTCAATACCACAGAGAGGTCAGATGAGATGGATGCTGAAAAAAAACAATTTGTTTTGGCAATTAAGATATCACTGGTTGATCTGCTACATAGAGGGATTAGAAGAGTGGGAAAAGACACTATAAAGGGTGAAATAGGTTTCTAGATACAAAATCAATAGTATCAAATAAATTGATTTCCATGTGTCAAAAACAAAGTTAAAATATAAAATTTACAAAGATTCCATTTATGCTGGTTACATGGGTTCGTTCAGTTTGTGAAAATTCAGCAAGCTCTTTGCTTATGATATATGTAATTTTCTGTTTATTATACTTTAATAAAAAGAGTTTAAAATATTACTTTCCATACTCTCAAAACATAAATTGGCAAAGAATAGAACAAAAGATGGATAAGACTGCTACAGGGAAAATTACTGAAAAATATTACAGAAGTCCTAAATAAATGGGGAGATATACTATGGACATAGATTTGGAAGACTTAAATTGACTTTAAATAGAGTGCCCAGAAAGAGACCAAGCTGTATTTGGGCCCTTCATATATGACAGAAATGGCACTGCTCATCAGTGGGGAAAGGATGGACTTTTGAACAAATAGTTCTAGGACACATGGGTATTTAAATGGAAAAACAAAGTTGAAAAGCTATATCATACCATGAACAGAAAACAGTTCCAGGTGGATTTAAGACTTAAGTGTAAAACGCAAAATTGGGAAGCTTTTATTAGATAGATAATATAGAAGAATATCATTAGGGCCTTGTGGTACTGAAGGATTTCTTAAGCAAGATACAAAATAAAGGAGTCATAAATGAAAGGAGAGTGAAAAGGCAAGTCAGAGATGAGGGAGAAGGTATGTGCAAAACATGTAGGGGTGGAGAGGTTTGCAATAAATATAACTAACCAGTGCCTGGAATTTACAGTATAATAAAGAACTTCTTTTTTAAAATCAATAAGGAAAAGACAGACACAATAGAAAAAAAGGTCAGACTAGTAGAACATGAATTTTATGGAAAACAAAATATACATGGTCAACAAGAATATGAAGAGGTGATCGACCCCCCCTTTGGCCATCAAGGTAATGAAAATTAAAACCACAAGAAGGTTTATCACTCTACACCCACCATATTGGCAAAACTCTGACATTCTGACAAAACAGTGCTGGGGAATGTGGAGCAAGAAGGACTCTCATACACTGGAACACTTTGGAAGGCAGTTGGGTGTATGTAACCTATGACCCAGTAATTCTACTTATAGGTACATACCTTAGAAAATTCATATACATATGCATCAGGATACATGAACAAGAATATTCATACAGGCATTGTGGATACTAACCATCAACAATGAAAGAAAGAATAAATAGCAGAATAATCTTACAATAGAATAGAATACTGCAGTGGAAATAAAGGAACTATAGCTATTTGCAACATAGATGAATCTCACACACAATGTTGAAAGGAAGATGCAAGACACAAAAGATTACATTAAGTGTGATCCCATTTATATAAAGTTTAAAAATAGACAAAATTAGGTCTAGGAAGATGGCGGCATGAGCAGGGTGGTGGAAATCTCCTCCCAAAACCATATATATCCATGAAAATACAGCAAATACAATTATTCTGAAAAGAGAGACCAGAATATACAGGACAGCGCACAGCCTGCATCTGCACCTGAGAGGACTCAGCACCCCATGAGGCGGGTAAGATAGGGAGCCGCGACCCGGCGGGACACGAGCACTCCCCCACCCCAGCGCAACGGTGGGAGGAGAGGATTCAGATCCGGAGGGAGTGGAAGAACAGGCCCGCGAAATAACCAGCCCTGGTGATCTGCGCCGGGAGCGCTGACACACATTGCACGGTGTATCGGATATTGGAGAGGCAGGAGGTGCAGGTTTCGAGCTGGGAACACGCCCGGGTCCTTGCAGCAGGCTCCACAGGACAAAAGAAAAGCGCGTGCTTTTATTGGCAGTCTTAAAGACGAAGGGCCCAGGATCGTCCCAGCACACTCGGCCCAGCAGGCGGGGAGTCCTGAGGAATTTCGGACCCCTTGGCTGGTGAGAGGGAAAAAGTAGCTGCACTGAAACTTCACATCGAGAACAGCCTCCCATTCATTCCTGCCCCGCCAGAGCTACAAAGAGCCCTGCGGAGCTGAGCGGCCGCAGCTGCGAAATAGTGGAGCAACAGCGCCACCTACAGCATCCTTACAGAATCTACTCCCGGTGGGCATTTTTTTTCCTTTCTTTTCTTTCTCTTCCTTTCTTTTCTTTCCTTTTTTCTTAAAGTCTTAAATAGCCCAGCTGACATATGTGGCACCTACCAGCGACCACTTCTATCACCATGAAAAGACAGAGGAATATGGTACACACCAAGTTCACCCAGACCCAGAAAATACCAGAGAGGGAGACTGAAAGGATGGAAATGCACAATCTTTCTGAAAACGAACTCAGAATAAAATTCATAACCATGCTGATGTATCTACAGAGAAATATGCAAGAGCTGAGGGAGGAAGTGAGGGAAGGCAGGAAAGATAATGCAGAAATGAGACACGCCATCGACGGGCTTAGCAGCAGACTGGACAAGATGCAAGAGGCTGTTAATGGAATAGAAATCAGAGAACAGGAATACAGAGAAGCTGAGGCAGAGAGAGATAAAAGGATCTCTAGGAATGAAAGAATATTAAGAGAACTGTGTGACCAATCCAAACGGAACAATATTCGCATTATAGGAGTACCAGAAGAAGAAGAGAGAGAAAAAGAGATAGAAAGTGTCTTTGAAGAAATAATCACTGAAAACTCCCCCATGCTGGGGAAGGAAATATTCTCACAGAACACAGAAGCCCACAGATGGCCCAACACAAGGGACCCAAGGAAGACAACACCAAGACACATAATAATTAAAATGGCAAAGATCAAAGATAAGGACAGAGTATTAAAGGAAGCTAGAGAGAGAAAATAGATCACCTACAAAGGAAAACCTATCAGACTATCATCAGACTTCTCAACAGAAACCTTACAGGCCAAGAGAGACTGGCATGATATATTTAATATAATGAAACAGAAGGGCCTCAAACCAAGAATATTGTATCCAGCACAATTATCATTTAAATTTGAGAGACCGATTAAACAATTTCCAGACAAACGAAAGCTGAGGGAATTTGCCTCCCATAAACCACCACTACAGGACATCTTAAAGGAACTGCTCTAGAGGGAAGCACTCCTAAGGATAATAAGATGTCACCAGAGAAAATAAATACATAGCAAAGAAAGCAGACAATCCAAATACTAACTAAAGACAAAGAATAAAACACCTAGTATATAAAGAATGGAGGAGGAAGAATAAGAAGGGAGAGAAATAAAGAAACATCAGTACTGTGTTACAATAACTTAACAAAAAAGTTAAGTTAGATTGTTAGATAGTAAAGAACCAACGTTTGAACCTTTGGTAACCATGAATCTAAAGCCAGCAATGGCAATTAGGACATATTTATCGATAATCACCCCAAATGTAAATGGACTGAATGCACCAATCAAAAGACACAGAGTAAGAGAATGGATAAAAAAACAAGACCCATCTATATGCTGCCTAGAAGAGACCCACCTCAAACCAAAGAAATACACAGACTGAAGGTGAAGGGATGGAAGAAGATATTTCATGCAAACAACAAGGACAAAAAAGCAGGTGTTGCAGTACTTGTATGAGACAAAATAGAATTCAAAATGAAGAAAGTAGCAAGAGATAAAGAAGAACATTACATAATGAGAACGGGTCCGTCCAACAAGAGGATATAACCATTATAAATATATATGCACCCAATACGGGAGTGCCGGCATATGTGAAACAAATACTAACAGAATTAAAGGAGGAAATAGACAGCAATGCATTCATTTTAGTTGACTTCAACACACCACTCACTCCAAAGGACAGATCAACCAGACAGAAAATAAGTAAAGACACAGAGGCACTGAACAACACACTAGAACAGATGGAGCTAACAGACATCTACAGAACTCTACCCCCAAAAGCAACAGGATACACATTCTTCTCAAGTGCACATGGAACATTTTCCAGAATAGACCACATACTAGGCCACAAAAAGAACCTCAGTAACGTCAAAAATATTGAAATTCTACCAACCAACTTCTCAGATCACAAAGGTATAAAACTAGAATTAAATTTTAGAAAGAAAACAAAAAGGTTCACAAATACATGGAGACTTAACAACATTCTCCTAATTAATCAATGGATTAACGACCAAATCAAAACAGAAATCAAAGAACATATGGAGACTAATGACAACAAAAACACAAAGCCACAACTTCTGTGGCACGCAGCAAAGGCAGTTCTAAGAGGAAAGTATATTGCAATCCAGGCCTATTTGAAGAAGGGAGAACATTCCCAAATGAATAGTCTAAAGACACAATTACTGAAATTGGAAAAAGAAGAGCAAATGAGACCCAAAGTCACCAGAAAGATGGACATAATAAATATCAGAAAATAAATAAATAAAATTGAGAAGAATAAAACAATAGAAAAAATCAATGGAACCAAGAGCTGGTTCTTTGAAAAAAATAAAATAGATAACCCCCCAGCCAGACTTATTAAGAGAAAAAGGGAAAATACACACATAAACAGAATCAGAAATGAGAAAAGAAAAATGACAGACCCCACAGAAATACAAAGAATTATAAGAGAATATTATGAGAATATATATGTTAACAAGGTAGAAAACCTAGAAAAAACGGACTTCTTAGAAAAATACAGCCTCCCAAAACAGACCAAACAAGAAACAGAAAGACTAAACAGACCTATCACCAGCAAGGAAATTGAAGCGGTAATCAAAAAACTACCCAAGAACAAAACTCCCAGACCAGATGGATTCACCTCTGAATTCTACCAGACATATAGGGAAAAATAACACCCATTCTCCTTCAAGTTTTCCGAAAAATAGAAGAGGAGGGAAGACTTTCAAACCCATTCTCTGAGGCCAGCATCAGTCTAATACCAAAACCGTCAAAGACCTCACCAAAAAAGAAAATTACAGACCAATATCCCTGAGGAATGTCGATGCAAAAATACTCCACAAAATATTAGCAAACCGAATTCAAAAACACATCAAGACGATCATACACCATGATCAAATGGGATTCATCCCAGGGATGCAAGGATAGTACAACATTCGAAAATCCATCAACATCATCCACCACATCAACAAAAAGAAGAACAAAATCCACATGATCATCTACATAGGTGCTGAAAAAGCATTGACAAAATTCACCATTCATTCATGATTAAAACTCTCAACAATATGGGTATGGACGGCAAGTACCTCAACATCATAAAGGCTATATATGACAAACCCACAGCTAACATCATACTTAACAGCGAGAAGCTGAAAGCTTTTCATCTAAGATCAGGAAAAAGACACGGATGCCCACTTTCTACACTGTTATTCAGCATAGTACTGGAGGTCCTAGCCACGACAATCATACAAAACAAAGAGATACAAGGCTTCAAGATTGGTAAAGAAGAAGTCAAATTGTCACTATAAGCAGATGACATGATATTGTACATAAAAAATCCTAAAGAGTCCACTCCAAAACTACTAGAACTAATAACTGAATTCAGCAAAGTTGCAGGTTACAAAATTAACACACAGAAATCTGTGGCTTTCCTATACACTAAAGATGAACTAACAGAAAGAGAAATGAGAAAATCAATTCCATTTACAATTCCATCAAAAAGAGCAAAATACCTAGAATTAAACCTAAAGAAGGAAGTGAAAGACCTATACTCTGAAAAGTACAAGACACTCCTAAGAGAAATTAAAGAAGACGCTAACAAATGGAAATTCATCCCATGCTCTTGCCTAGGTAGAATAAATATTGTCAAAATGGCTATACTACCTAAAAGCAATCTATAGATCAAATGCAATCCCTATCAAAATACAAACAGCTTTCTTCAATGAAACGGAACAAATAATTCTAAAATTCATATGGAACCACAAAAGACCCCTGCAATCCTGAGCAGGAGGAATAAAACACGGGGAAAGACGCTCCCTGACTTCAAGCTCTACTACAAAGCCACAGTAATCAAGACAATATGGTATTGGCACAAAAGCAGACCCACAGACCAGTGGAACAGAATAGAAAATCCAAACATTAACCCAAACATGTACAGTCAATTAATATTTGATAAAGGAGCCTTGGGTATACAATGGAGAAATGACAGCCTCTTCAGCAGCTGGTGTTGGAAAAACTGGACAGCTACATGTAAGAGAATGAAACTGGACTACTGTCTAACGCCATACACAAAGGTAAACTCAAGGTGGATCAAAGACCTGAATGTAAGTCATGAAACCATAAAACTCTTAGAAAAAAACATAGGCAAAAATCTCTTGGACATAAACATGAGGGACTTCTTCATGAACATATCTCCCCGGGCAAGGGAAACAAAAGCAAAAATGAACAAGTGGGACTATATCAAGATGAAAAGCTTCTGTACAGCAAAGGACACCATCAGTAGAACAAAAAGACATCCTACAGTATGGGAGAATATATTCATAAATGACGTATCCGATAAGGGGTTGACATCCAAAATATATAAAGAACTCACGCACCTCAACAAACATAAAGTAAATAATCTCATTAAGAAATGTGCAGAGGACATTAATAGACACTTCTCCAAAGAAGAAACTCAGATGGCCAACAGGCACATGAAAAGATGCTCCACGTTACTAATCATCAGAGAAATGCAGATTAAAACCACAATGAGATATCACCTCACACCAGTGAGGATGGCCAACATTCAAAACACAAGCAATAACAAACGTTGACGAGGATGTGGAGAAAAGGGAACCCTCCTACACTGCTGGTGGGAATGCAAATTAGTTCAACCATTGTGGAAAGCAGTATGGAGGTTCCTCAAAAAACTCAAAATAGAAATCCCATTTGACCGAGGAATCCCACTCCTAGGAATTTACCCTAAGAATGCAGCAGCCCAGTTTGAAAAAGACATATGCACCCCATGTTTATCGCAGCACTATTTACAATAGCCAAGAAATGGAAGCAACCTAAGTGTCCATCAGTAGATGAATGAATGGATAAGGAAGAAGTGGTACATATACACAATGGAATATTATACAGCCGTAAGAAGAAAACAAATCCTACCATTTGCAACAACATGGATGGGCTAGAGAGCATTATGCTCAGTGAAATAAGCCAGGCAGAAAAAGACAATATGAAATGATTTCACTCATATGTGGAGTATAAGAACAAAGAAAAAAACTGAAGGAACAAAACAGCAGCAGACTCACAGAACCCAAGAATGGCCTGATAGTTATCAAAGGGAAAGGGACTGGGGAGGATGCGTGGTAAGGGAGGGATAAGGGGGGAAAAGGGGCATTATGATTAACAGATATAGTGTTTGGGGGGCAAGGAGAGGACTGTACAACTCAGAGAAGACAAGTAGTGATTCTATAGCACCTTACTACGCTGATGGACAGTGACTGTAATGGGGTTGGTGGGGGGTACCTGAGGAATGGGGTAGTTTAATCACCATAATATTCCACATGTAATTGTAGATTAATGTTATCCAAAATAAACTAGAGAAAAATAAATTAATTAAAAAAATAAAATAAAATACAAATTACGTGCAAAAAAAAAATAGACAAAATTAAGTCATGCAGTTTGGAGATATATTCACAAGGTGGCATTATGAAGGAAAGCAAAGGAATTATTACCACCACAAAACTCAGGAGTGGTTACCTCCAGAGGGAAGGGAGGGGGTTATGACCTGAGAGGAGTATATCTGGGGCCTGGAAATCTTTCATTTTTCAACCTATGTGGTAGTTATAGTTACATGGGTGTTCACTTTATAGTTATGAAATGAAATACATGATTTATGCCATTTTCTGCATATAGGCTGTATCTAACCCAAAAATGTAACTAAGTGAACCACTTATGTTGTTAAGCAGTGTAAACTTTTTTGAGAGGCTTGACTCTAAAGGAAAGAAGATAGGGAAGCAGTTACAGGAGGAGTCAGGTTGGAAGGAATTTGTATACATATGTTCTTCAAGAGAGATGTACAAGAATATTCATAGCACTATTGATAATAGCTACAAACTAAAGATTATTCAAATGCTCATTCAACACTAGAAAGGAAAAATAAATATTGTGACATATTCACCAAGGAAATATGTATAGTAATGAAAATGAATGAACTACAACTACATGCAATAATATGAATGTATCTTACACACATAATGTTGAATTAGGGTTACTAGATTTAGTAAAAGAAAAAAATACAGAACCTCCAGTTAAATTTGAATTTCAGAAAAATAATGAATCATTTTCGTTTATCCAAATCATTCATTTATCTGAAATTCAAATTAACCGGGCAGCCTAAATTTTCTCTGGTGACCTTACATTGAATGAAAGACGTCACACGCAAGGAGTTACCCTGGGCGGAAGACAGAGAGTGGCAATGGCACAAGTGGTACTTCTGAGATGCTTGTAATATTGTTGCTAGTTACATGGGTGTATTGACTATGTGAACATTCATCAAACTGTATAATTACAATTTGGGTACTTTGATGCATGTATAATTTAAGTGAATAATCTGTTATCCATCTGTAATCCATTTATAATCTACCTGCAATGACATGGATATGTTTTATATTTAAAATCACAAGAAAAAATAGGGATAAACTTAACAAGAAACGTACAGCACCCACACTGATTATAGAGGGGAATACCTTGAAAAGATAATTTAATCAAGAATATAAATGGTTTATAAGTATGAAAGTATGTTCAATTTCACTAATAACTACAGAAATGAAAATGAGACACCATTTTTCACTTATCAAATTGGTAATAATACTTAGTAGAAAACCTTAGAAAAATGAATAATTTCATGCCTTTGTAGGAATTTGGTCCTTTATTTTAAAAATGTAGATGGATTTTTGGAAGCTGGTAGGTTAAAGTTAGCCCAGATCCCCTCTGTTCTCAAGTCTGATCCAACCACTTTGTTCTTGAGCCAAGTAGGTGCTATAGTCAGCTAAGATAGTAAGGTCACAGGATGCATCTAAGACCTGAGAGTAAGGGGTGCTGGAGGGTTTCTGACCTTTTTTTTTTTATTAAGGTATCATTGATAAGCAATCTTATGCTCAGGTTTCATATGAGCAACACTGTGCTTATTACATTCCCCCTATTATCAAGTCCCCACCACATACCCCCTTACAGTCACTGTCCATCAGCATAGTAAGATGCTATAGAGTCACTACTTGTCTTCTCTGTGCTACACTTCCTTCCCCTTGCCCCCACTATATTATGTGTGCTAATCAGAATACCCCTTAATTTCCTTATCCCTCCCTTTCCACCCACCCTCCCTGGTCCCTTTCCCTTTGGTAACTGTTAGTCCATTCCTGGGTTCTGTGAGTCTGCTGCTGTTTTGTTCCTTCAGATTTCCTTTGTTGTTTTACTCCACAGATGAGTGAAATCATTTGCTACTTGTCTTTCTCTGCCTGCCTTATTTCACTGAGCATAATACCCTCTAGCTCCATCCAGTTTGCTGCAAATGGTAGGATTTGTTTTCTTCTCATGGCTGAATAATATTCCATTGTGTATATGCACCACATCCTCTTTATCCATACATCTACTGATGGACACTAAGGTTGCTTCCATTTCTTGGCTACTGCAAATACTGCTGTGATAAACATACTGATGCATATGTCATTTTGAATCTTGATTCTGTTTTCTTGGGTAAATTCCTAGGAGTGGAAATTCTGGGTCAAATGATATTTCTGTATTTAGTTTTTTGAGGAACTTCCATACAGCTTTCCACATGGTTGAACTAATTTACATTCCCACCAGCAGTGTGGGAGGGGTCTCCTTTCTCCACTTCCTCACTAGCATTTGCCGTTGTTGGTCTTTTGGATGTTGGCCATCCTAACTGGTGTGAGGTGATATCTCATTGTGGTTTTAATTTGCATTTCTCTGATGATTAGCGATTAGTGGAGCATCTTTTCATGTGTGTGTTGGCCATCTGAATTTCTTCTTTGGAGAAGTGTCTGTTCAAATCCTCTGCCCATCTTTTAATCAGGTTATTTGCTTTTTGGTTATTGAGACGTGTGAGCTCTTTATATATTTTGGATGTCAACCCCTTATCAGATATGTCATTTATGAATATATTCTCCCATACTGCAGGATACCTCTTGTTCTGCTGATGGTGTCCTGTGCTGTAGAGAAGCTTTATAGTTTCACATAGTCCCACTTGTTCATTTTTGCTTTTGTTTCCCTTGCTCGAGGAGATATGTTCATGAAAAGTCGCTCATGTTTATGTCCAAGAGAATTCTGCCTATGTTTTCTTCTAAGAGTTTTATGGTTTCATGAATTACATTCAGGTCGTTGATCCATTTCAAGTTTCCTTTTATGTATGGAGTTAGACAGTAATCCAGATTCATTCTCTCAAATGTAGGTGTCCAGTTTTCTAACACCAGCTGTTGAATAGGCTGTCATTTCCCCATTGTATGTCCATGGCTCCTTTATCATATATTAATTGGCCATACATGTGTGGGTTTATATCTGGGCTCTCTAATCTGTTCCACTGATCTATGGGTCTGTTATTGTGCCAGTATCAAATTGTCTTGATTACTGTGGCTTTGTATTAGAGCTTGAAGTTGGGGACCATAATACCCCCCGCTTTATTTTTCCCTCTCAGGAACACTTTGGCTATTCGGGGTCTTTGTGATCCATAGGAATTTTAGAACCATTTGTTCCAGTTCACTGAAGAATGCTGTAGGTATTTTCATAGGGATTGCATTGCATCTGTAGATTGCTTTAGGCAGCATGGCCATTTTGACAATATTAATTCTTCCTACACAAGAGCATGGGATGAATTTCCATTTATTAGTGTCCTCTTTAATATCTCTCAAAAGTGTCTTTGAGTTTTCAAGGCATAGGTCTCTCAATTCCTTGGATAGGTTTATTCCTACATATTTTATTCTTTTTGATGCAACTGTGAATGGAATTGTTTTCTTGATTTCTCTTTCTGCTAGTTCATTGTTACTGTGTAGGAGTGTAACAGATTTTTCTATATTAATTTTGTATCCTGCAACTTTGCTGAGTTCACATATTAGTTCTAGTAGTTTTGGAGTGGATTCTTTAGGGTCTTTTATGTACAATATCATTTCACCTGCAAACAGTGACAGTTTAACTTCTTCCTTACCAATCTGGATGCCTCTATTTTTTTGTGTTGTCTGATTGCCATGGCAAGGACCTCCAGTACTATGTTGAATAAAAGCGGGAAGAGTGGGCATCCTTGTCTTGTTCGCAATCTTAGAGGAATAGCTTTCAGCTTTTCACTGTTAAGCATGATGTTGGCTGTGAGTTTGTAATATATGACCTTTATTATGTTGAGGTACTTGCCCTTTATACCCCTTTTTTTGATAGTTTTTTTATGAATGGGTGTTGAATTTTATCAAATGCTTTTTCAGCATCTATGGAGATGATCATGTGATTTTTATCATTCTTTTTATTGATGTAGTGGATGATATTGATGGATTTTTTAATGTTGTACCACCCTTTCATCCCTGGGATGAATCCCACTTGATCATGATGTATGATCCTCTTGATGTATTTCTGTATTCAGTTTGCTAAGATTTTGTTGAGTATTTTTGCACCTGTGTTCATCAGGGATATTGGTCTGTAT